>JAUCBJ010008142.1:0-19844 GCA_032718475.1 Nemertoderma westbladi
ATAACCTGATTTTGTGATACAGTCGCACAATTTTAATTTGTATCTCATAACTGGGCCTCGTGCTGCGCGAAGGCCCCACGAACGTGTTCTACCCTGCACGAATGTAAAAATCTTACATTGTATTTGATCAATAGTATTCAAGTAGATCTTGATAATATGTAAATTTAATATTCAGCAGAATTAAAACCCGTTATCGTTGTAGACTGTTTCTTCTCCCTGCAGATCATTATTGTTTGTTGATCCACCCGCTTTTAAATCTAATTAAATCTTATTTTTGAAATTTATAATGGTTTCTATATAGTAGGCTAAGGCCTATGATTTCTGTGCATTATATCAAAAGTATTTATAAAAAATTAAAAGTTAAATACGTACATTTGGGTTTAATTTATATTCATAAATGACATCACTGTCATAAGGGGGGCGGGGTGTGGGGGGGGGGGTGGTTGTATCCTCTGACATATTCTCATAACTGAGCCTCGTGCTGCGCGAAGGACCCACAAATGTTTTTCAACTGTAACCGGGTATCTTTTACATGATATTATAACACTGTTTTTAAACAATATAAGCAATAATTCCGTTTAAAATAACAGTTATTTATATGACAAATTATTAAAATTACGAACAAACAATCACGAAAACTGACCGATATTACAAAGAAAAATATTTATTGATGATTTAAAAATTATAATCTAATCATGTATATAAGTGTAGAGGTACAGTATGTTCTAACAGTTGCATTATCTAAACAGTTATATTGTCTAAACTAACAGTAATACAGTATTCTCAAGGCAATGCAAACCCCAATGTATTCAACATACAGTATCCTCCATGAGACGGTCACAGAATACTTTGCTGGGCCCCAACAAATAACGGTCATTTATCGGAAAATGAATTGTTAACGCACATGTGTCCGCATGTACACGTCTTGCGCAATCTGATGTATGGTAAAATTCTAACTTTCCTTCACCTGAAAAATTAGGAAACCGAGACCCCGAACCGAACTGAAGCACATCACCCAAAGTAAGTGTGATTGAATTAATCCCACCTTTGAGCAAGTCATTGACATCGGCTTTCATTTCACCTTTATCAATTTTCTTCAAAAAATGATAATATTTGAATGTTATCTCTGTCTCCTTCTCCCGTTCGCGAGATCTTTCAGCCGAGTTGTAAACTGGTTTAAAGCAATTCTTTGCTTCTTGATATGTCACATTAGCATGGCTCAGCTCCTTCATAGATTCTTCTGGAAACAACTGCATAATAGTCAGCACACCAAAACTTCTCAATCCTTCCCGATATTGTTCTATTTCCTCTGATACAGAACTTACGACGATGTGTCGACTCAACAAAGACAAAATGGGGTTTTTGTCAGATATGAACTTGATTGACAATTCCCCATATCAAACCTACCATCAAAGTTGTCCAGAGCCTCCCTAAATTCCGTATCGCTTCAATTGTTGTTTCAATCTTCTGAAGACATTCTTCATCACGAGGAATTTCGTCGATCGTAACTGTAAATTCATCTAGAGCTAGAACTGCATTAGCTATTGATTGAGTGAAAAAATGTGGGCCTGGGGCGCCATTAATAAGACCAATAGCCGTCAGTTGGCCCAGTATTTTATATCGTGCCATCTTGTCAAAGTTGTGACGGAAGGTATAATGCGGGTACTCACCTCGAAACATTGAAGGGGGTTGATTGTAAAAGAAAATTGTTAGTAATTCTCTAAAAACCCCACCAGTGTCAATACCGTCTTCGTCGAGAAATTTCGCCATTACGATTGGTGATATTAGTGGTTCGACTTCAATTGACTCATACAGGCTCTCAACTACACGCCCTCGGGGCACATCAAAGATCGGATTAAGTACATCTTTCGCCTTCCATGCATTATAACCAGAAGTCAAAGTCGCCCTCAAATTGCCCTCTAGGACAAATACATCATCATCAATTTTAACGGGTGAATTTTCTTCATGGGTTTGAGTAACCTCAACCATATCTACAGAGGTATCATTAGTACCTCTTATTATGTTTGCGAAATAATTATCTCGCAATTGGGCAATCTCTTGTCTGTTCTGTGGCCTGTTAGTAACAAATAGAATCTCGTCAATATCACTACTACAGGTAACATCATTACCAGTTTCACCAATAGATCTCGCAATCTCATAGGGGGTTGTATTGTACGTGGGTGCAGTTGGCGAAAGTTATCTATTTCGCGAGATTCTTCCAAATCTGCAAGAAGTTGACAATTGCTGCATGGTTGTTCTATAAACTCCCTGGATCTCGCACAGACTTCGCATACGATGCGAGAATGTCCAGCCTCTGCAGCAATTGAGTATTGTGGAGAGTTTCCTGTTTGAATCGGTAGAATTTCGATACATTCGTTCCCAGGTATAGATGATTCTTCACTTATTTCCAATAATAGCAGTAGTTTCGGAGTACCAAATACACATTTATCCACAACATATTCTCGAAGCGTTTTATAAGCCGCCAAAGAATTACCACTCATATTTCCGAAATGGATAACATACGAATCTTTATTACCCGGAAAGCCCAAAGCATCAAGGGATTTATTGAAATTTTCTTCCCCGAAAAGCTTTCCAACAACTACACTTACAGCGTCGTTAATATCAGCATCCATTGGTAGCGGAATTTTTATTGCATTTGTTTCTCCAAGTGGTTTTCGAACCAAAACAGAATCATTCCCTTGGAGTACTTTCACTTTGACAACAACAGTATTAGTCGTTGTCATATGGAGTCCACGTCCCACTCTTTAAAGAAGATGATATGGGTGCTGTATTAGTCGATCTTCTACTCGCGATGTTATTTGGCGTCTCAATTCTGACAATAGTGCACGCCTTCCATGCCGAATGCGGCCTTGGGTTCGAGATTTTGGGAGTCTAATCGACATACTGATACTACTACTATCACAGCATACATATATTTCTGCAATTCCTATGTAGCCTACAGTAGGGCAGTGTAGAACAGCAAGGCAAGTAGCATATGACGTACTGTACTGTACTGTATTGAAAATATTACAGTATATACACCTTACACCTATATCGCCCAGCCCCACATTACGTATTTACAGGATGTACCGGTACCATGAACTACAGTATAAAGTATACAGTTACCACCCTTTGCAGAATTGTCACTCGGGTGATAAATAATTGTCACCCGGGTGACAAATAATTGTCACCCGGATGATAAATAATTGTCACCCGGGTGATAAATAATTGTCACCCGGGTGACAAATAATTGTCACCCGGGTGATAAATAATTGTCACCCGGGTGATAAATAATTGTCACCCGGGTGATAAATAATTGTCACCCGGGTGACAAATATAAAAAATCTGAAATTAAGTGGCCACAATCAGCCACGGTAGGATACGGATACGGCGAAAAGTTATACCCTAATATTTTAAATATTTTATCAGTTTCATGATTTTACTAAACGTTTGCTACACGTATACTGTACATACATACATCAGTACATACCGGTAATACATATTATTTACTTTCAGTTTGACCTTTCCAGTAGTGGTTTTTCCATCGATTTGTACGGGTACCATACAGCCATAAGTATTTAGCTTTCTTTTACCCTCAACTATTAAACTTATTAAAACATTAAACATACCAGCATACCGGTAACTACAGACAGGCAGACTGACAGAACTATACTGCTATAGCCAGATCAGCAGATAGCTGTATACTCTGACTGTCTGATACTGCTGTACTGCAGTATACTGGTATACACCAGACAGCCAGACAGCACAGGTTTACTGAGTATAGGCCCATCTGCCTATAGCAGTATAGCTGTATAGCTGTATACCTACCTAGTCCACTCTGATAGACTACAGGACTACGTCCAGACATCAGGCTGTCAGCAGTCCAGTAGTCAGTACGTCCAAGGTCAGAAGCCTTTATCTGAATATCACAATGACACCGACACCTGTTGTCGTATCTGAGGAGAAAAAATCTGAAAACAATGAACCTTCGCAATCCGGAAAACCGCTAATTGGTATAATTTATCCGCCGCCGGAGGTGAGAAACATCGTCGACAAAACAGCGAGTTTTGTAGCTCGAAACGGACCTGAATTTGAAACGCGAATCAGTAAAAACGAACAAAGCAACCCAAAGTTTAACTTCCTGAACCCAAACGATCCTTACCACGCTTACTATCGGCACAAAGTAAAAGAATACAGCGAGGGGCGGGGCGTCGATGCGGGCGCTGCGAAACCCGATGAGAAACAGACCGCGTCGCAGACACTACAACGGGACCAGACACCCGTAGCCCTCCCTGTAGAACCCACGGTTCCTAAAGAACCACCCCCGGACTACGAGTTCATCGTGGAACCTCCCAGCATCGCCGGCTACGATATCGACGTTGTTAAACTAACGGCTCAATTTGTCGCGCGAAACGGCCGCAGTTTCCTAACGCAATTGATGCAACGCGAGCAACGAAACTTCCTGTTCGATTTCCTTCGACCGCAACACTCGTTGTTCAACTACTTTACCCGACTAGTCGAGCAGTACACGAAGGTGCTGATCCCGCCTAAAGATTTAGTTAGAAACCTGATTGAAGATTCCAAGGATTATAAGCGCGTTATGGTTGCCGTTAAAGAGCGAGTTGATTGGAAGACTGCGCAAGAGCGTAAGCGCGCGGAGGAACAGCGTCGCTTGGAGAAGGAGCGGGTCTCGTACGCGCAGATTGATTGGCACGATTTCGTTGTCGTGGAGACAGTGGACTTTCATCCCAGCGAGTACGCTAATCTGCTCCCGCCCACGACGCCGGATAAAGTCGGTACGAGGAGTTTGTACCACGAGCGGAAGCAGAACAATCAGATAGAAAGCGACGAAGAAGAGACACCGGGGAAACAGGTCGGTGGATTAATATTCTATTTATCTTACGTATTGCAATATTGGGTTTTAATAGGTTTTTTATTTCATTTTCCGCTTAACAGCGGCTTAAATTTAAATAGCTGTTGTGCTTATATTTTGTATAAGGAGCTAGTACATATCTGACAAGTTTCAGCTTTAACGGATTCAAGCAAAGAAATGGGAGGACATTTAATGTGTAGACAAGACATGTAGCCCTCTAGTGGGAGTATATGTTACTGATGATGTCTGTACTTATCTTTTTCTATTTCACTTGGCCTGTGGGGCGAGCGACGAAAGTAAGCGAGCTTAGCATACAGGTACCACTAATTCAATCGGTGTGTCCGTTGTACTGTTGATCTGTCGTGTCCAATTTTAAACGTTAATAACTCAGCGTAATGTTAATGAAATTTAACCAAACTTGGTACACATGTAGTCTGGCCAGACTTTAGAAATTTTCCAAGTTGAATTTCCGTGTGGCCTTCGAGAAGCTAAGATAATAGCAGTTAATTAGTTAATTAAGTTGATTAGGGTAAAATCAGCAATTTCAACCTGCCTCCTTAAAGTATATTAATTATTTTCAGTTCTAGTATAAGATTTAAATAATTATACTTAAAAGTTATACTGCTGTAAATCCCCATATAACATTCCATTATAGTATAGTTTTTAATTAGTTCAAGTGATTTGCTTTAAGAAATGTGTTTTTAATTGATCTAAACGTCATTAAGTTATCAAAATACCACCGTATCTCTATACGTCCAGCTCCCTCATTCATTGGCATGCTTGATATTGCCTAGCCTATCAGCTGGCGCTGGGAACCATAGTCCAACCACCTCAGCACTACTTCAGTACTTGGCAACGGGTAATTACATCAATAGGACATAACCACTACAGTAGTGTAAGGTAAAGTCAGCTTGTTTTATCTGCCTTTCATTAATCCTCTGTGCTCATTTGGGTTGGGGTGGTGCAGATTAAGAGGGCGGTTGAAGCGACGGGGGGGGGGGGGGGGATCTTTCTTCTCTTCTTTGATTTATTCTTATTGGTGTTGGTTAAATTTTCTTAATTATTTATTTAAATTTCTTAAGTACCGATTTTGGAATAGAATTGCTCAATTTTAATCTGTATCTAATAACTGTGCCTCGTCCTGCGCGATGACACACGAACGTGTTTACCCTTACCTATATACCCCAATATGAATATGATGAATACTGCCAGGTTTTCACTAAAAACCTTAGCGAACGCTGGAGAGCTTTTTATTTGGCGGCATTGCAATAATTACATCCCAAATGTACCCAAATCGTTGTTTCTCTGTAATAAATAATTATTAGACTCGTGTAAATAAACGAATTTCCTTTTAACGATGTGTCTGGTTAAATATATGGTGGAGCGTTTCCATAGCAACAGATGTTCTGTTTCTTAGGTTACATTCTTTGCGATGTTTGAACGAACATAATGTAGATAAAGATACAGTGCAGTTGTAAATATTACTGAAGCTGTAAATAATCTATCAAAATAACGCGTTAAGAAAACAAAATAAAAACGTATATTTAGTAAATAATATCTGTTAATGAACTCATTAGGCCTTTATATACATGAGAGTAAAAACTCAAGCAATCATTTTCTGAACATCCAATAATATTGCCTGTTTTATAAATGCTTTAAGTTGTTTTGGGCTGTTCTGTTTGATTGGTTGTTATGTGATTACTTGCTAATTTTGGCCATTATTAAATGCACTAAATCAACAAGCAGTGATCAATGTGTACAGATATACAGTAAGAGTCAATATGTTTCACGGGAGGCATGGTGGAGGGGGGAGGGGGGGGGGGGGTAGTCACTAAACCAGGCCAACACAGTTTATTGTTTTAAACCAACAACAACGTTTATTAATTGGTTAGAAAAGCCCGCTACTGTAACCTGCTACTTTCCCCCAATTTGTAGGTAACAAGATCGTTTATTGTTTTGGTTAGAACTTAGAAAATTATGTCGCTGTAACCTGCTCATTTCCTTAAATTGGTAGGTAACAACAGCGTTTAATGATTCCCACATTCCCATCCAGCCACCTTCCCATCTTCCCACATCCCCATCCTGGCCTCTATCCTATAGAACCTAGAGCAAGAGTCCATCATATTCAGATATTGTATTATATTCTTAAGTACATTCCTGCATTAATTCATTATTACGTCAGTCACTGCAAACAATCACTCATTAGGTAAGTTGGTTAAAGTCTGAGAATACATAGAGCTACCCCTACCAGCATACTGCTAATATTTAAATGTAAACTACTAAGTTACATTGATTGCGTGTTGATTTAGTGCATTTAATAATGGCCAAGATTAGCAAGTAATCACATAACAACCAAACAAACAGAACAGCCCAAAACAACTCAAAGCGTTTATAAAACAGGCAATATTATTGGATGTTGAGAAAATGATTGCTTGAGTTTTTACTCTCATGTTACCTTTATTTCCTTTATCATTAATAATAAAGTATTGCCAACCACAACGGACCGTCTGCTACCACAAATGCAATAGGTTTCCTTGGAAACATTAACAATAAATATGTGATGCAGTTTTATATTTTACTAAACATTTAAACGATTCCAATAATTATTACAGACAAATGACGATTTGGACAGGGACAGGATACGATACGATACGAAAACGGATTTTCGTATTTCGTATCGCAGTAAATTATTCGTATCGTATTTCGTATCGTATCATAAAAATTGACTTCGTATCGTATGTAATACGAATAAATATTTTCTCGTATTTCGTATCTTAATATTTCTAATCTTTTTAACAGTCAAATATGAGATCACACCACTTATTTCTTTACATTTTTTTCTCAAAATTGGTGTATAAATTAGATTACAGCTTACAGTTTTACTATGTCAATAAAATGTGTAAGACAGGAGGATCGTTAATCACATTGTAATTAAATGTAGAATAATGATAAAAACAATTAAAAAGTCCACTGAAATATAATATAAATACTGTCTAACTAAATAAACTTGTTAGGATAACTCTAATCGCGCCTACAAGGCATTGATGTTATGATAAGGAATTATAGTGAGATAGTAATAGAAATACAACATTTATTATGAAATAAAACATAGTTTTATAATTATTATTATTAATAATTATTTTGACTTCGAAATTGACAAGTTTTGAATTTTTTCCATATTGGTACATCTAATTCAAAATTATTTCATAACTAACATTTGTACAGTTTTTTTTTGCATAAAGTGGCATGGCAATTTGGTAACGCCTGGGCCGTGTTTATAACGTCGATATGTTCTACTATTGGGCCGTGTTGCATAACGACCTTATGGATATTTTAGACAATAGACACACTATTGCTATAATAGCAAGCATACTGGAATATTGAAATAAAAAAATATTTGCCTATTTTATAGAGATTTATATGATTTTCTAAGTGTAATACGAAATACAATACATATATTTTTATCAATTCTTAGATAAAATACGATACGAAAAAAATACAAAACATTTTTCGTACTTAGTTAGTATCGTATGTTGGATTTTTCGAATCGTATCGTATCCTGTCCCTGGATTTGGATGCATTTGCGACGTAATTATTGCAATGCTGCTACATAAAAGCAATTATTGATCTATTAGGGTGCTAAATATTTATTTAGTAATCCTTAATTTGTAATAAAATCCTTAAATTAATTAATTAATATCCTTACTTCGTGTTTTACTGGTTAATTTTTTGTTTTTACTGTGGATTTGGCTGAAATTAATATAAATAATAATAATAATAAAAACCATTAATAAGGAGAATTGAAAAATACAAATTCTTCAAATTTCCATGAAATATCGACCGAAAAGTGGAAACCTGCTATACTTCACGTCATGGGCGCCACTCGCACCAAACGCTAGTTAATAATAATTGAATTATTAATTTATCAGTTTCAATTACATTTCTGTTTCAGGAGGAAAGTGAAGACGAATCTAGTGAAGAGGAAGAAACCAGTGAAAGTGATAGCGAAGAAGATAAAGCCGAGGAGGAAGGTAAAGTCGTTGAAAAGAACGCGGAGAAACCCACAGAGTCGGCGGCTGCGGATGTACACGGTAAACCGATAGCGCCTCCAGCGGTTAACGACGATATGGACCTGAGTAGCGACGAGGAGGAGGCGGTTAGCAGCGAGCGAGGCAAGGTCTCGGTTGCCACGGCACCGGAGCGGGTCAAGGTGACCCAACCGGTTGCCACGGCGCCGTTGGTGGTCCGCGACTACGACCCCCACCAGAGTAGACAGCTGACCGCGGACCAGTACACGATATCGCCGCTAACCGGGGAGCGGGTCCCCGTGGATCAGTTCAAGGAGCACATGCGGGTCGGGTTGCTGGATCCCAAGTGGCTGGAGCAGCGGGACAAATCGATGCGGGACCGGCACGCCAAGGAGGAGGTGTACGCGGCGGGTTCCTCGATCGGGGCCACGCTCAAACAGTTCGCGGAGCGGCGGACGGATATCTTCGGGATCGGAGACGAGGAGACCATAATTGGGAGGAAGATCGGCGAGGAGGAGTTGCCGAGAGCCGCGGAGAAGGTCGTCTGGGACGGCCACTCCGCCAGCATGGAGTCGGTGACGCGGAAAGCGCAAGCGAATATAAGTCTCGATGAACAGATAAAGGCGATACATCGGTCGAAAGGGTTGGTGCCGGATCGCGAGAAGGAGAAGATAGGTCCGTCGGTGCCGGCCCCCCAGGGGGCAGGGAGGGGGCAGCCGCAGGGGGTCGGGAGGGGGCAGTTCCAACCGCCCCCTCGGGGGGCTCAGCCGTCCCTCCCGCCGGCTCCCTCAGCCGTCACAGAGCCGCCCCGTCCGCCCCCCATCCATCCTTCTCGACTACAACGCAACGTGGTTCTCCAGCAGTCCTCCGGGCTGCCACCCTCGCTACCCCCATCGCTGCGGCCATCGCTGCCCCCCTCGCTGCCCCCTCCTTCCGTGGGACCCCCCGCTTTCTCTATCCCCCTCCCGAAGCCCCACCAGCTCGTTATCCCCGCGCCCCCCTCCGTTCTCCTCATCCAGGAGCCCCTAGCGATCCCCATCCCCCTCGGGATCCCCCGCGCCATCCCGGTGGGACGCCCCCCGGTGCCCCCCATCGAGCCCCCCTCAGAGGAACCCGCCTCGAAGCGACAACGCACCGAGGACACGCTCCTCCCCGAGAACCAGTTCCTCCAGCTGCACCAATCGGAGCCGGTTACGGTGCGGATATCGGTACCCACGGTGAAGGATAAACCGGACTGGAAGATGCACGGCCAGATGGTCACCTTCAGGATGCCGCTAACCGACGCGGTGTCCGTGGTCAAAGCGAAACTAATGGAGGAACTCAACGTCCCTATTGGGAAACAGAAACTCCAACTGGAGGGAATGTTCCTTAAGGACCAGAACTCCTTAGCTTTTTATAATCTAACGAACGGAAGTTTGATTTACCTGCAGCTCAAAGAGCGGGGAGGTCGAAAGAAATAAACAAATAGTTCCGTTATATATACCGGTACAATAAACAAACTGATCTAAATATCCATCAATTATTATTGTGTATATTTCCCCCATCTATATTTCCCCCATCTATATTTCCCCATCTATATTTCCCCCATCTATATTTCCCCCATCTATATTTCCCCATCTATATTTCCTCCATCTATATTTCCCCCATCTATATTTCCCCATCTATATTTCCCCCATCTATATTTCCTCCATCAATATTTCCCCCATCTATATTTCCCCTCCTCTATATTTCCTCCATCTATATTTCCCCCCCTCTATATTTCCTCCATCTATATTTCCCCATCTATATTTCCTCCATCTATATTTCCCCCATCTATATTTCCCCCATCTATATTTCCCCCATCTATATTTCCCCCATCTATATTTCCTCCATCGATATTTCCTCCATCTATATTACCCCATCTATATTTCCTCCATCTATATTTCCCCCATCTATATTTCCTCCATCGATATTTCCTCCATCTATATTACCCCATCTATATTACCCCATCTATATTTCCTCCATCTATATTTGCCACATCTATATTCCCCCATCTGTATTTCCCCATCTATATTTCCTCCATCTATATTTCCCCCCTCTATATTCCTCCATCTATATTTCCTCCATCTATATTTCCCCATCTATATTTCCTCCATCTATATATTTCCCCCATCTATATTTCCCCCATCTATATTTCCTCCATCTATATTTACCCCATCTATATTTCCTCCATCTATATATTTCCCCCATCTATATTTCCCCCATCTATATTTCCTCCATCTATATTTACCCCATCTATATTTCCTCCATCTATATTTCCCCATCTATATTTCCCCCATCTATATTTCCCCCATCTATATTTCCCCATCTATATTTCCTCCATCTATATTTCCTCCATCTATATTTCCCCCATCTATATTTCCTCCATCTATATTTACCCCATCTATATTTCCTCCATCTATATATTTCCCCCATCTATATTTCCCCCATCTATATTTCCTCCATCTATATTTCCCCCATCTATATTTCCCCCATCTATATTTCCTCCATCGATATTTCCTCCATCTATATTACCCCATCTATATTTCCTCCATCTATATTTCCCCCATCTATATTTGCCACATCTATATTCCCCCATCTGTATTTCCCCATCTATATTTCCTCCATCTATATTTCCCCCCTCTATATTCCTCCATCTATATTTCCTCCATCTATATTTCCCCATCTATATTTCCTCCATCTATATTTCCCCCATCTATATTTCCCCCATCTATATTTCCCCCATCTATATTTCCCCCATCTATATTTCCTCCATCGATATTTCCTCCATCTATATTACCCCATCTATATTTCCTCCATCTATATTTCCCCCATCTATATTTGCCACATCTATATTCCCCCATCTGTATTTCCCCATCTATATTTCCTCCATCTATATTTCCCCCCTCTATATTCCTCCATCTATATTTCCTCCATCTATATTTCCCCATCTATATTTCCTCCATCTATATTTCCCCCATCTATATTTCCCCCATCTATATTTCCCCCATCTATATTTCCCCCATCTATATTTCCTCCATCGATATTTCCTCCATCTATATTACCCCATCTATATTTCCCCCATCTATATTTGCCACATCTATATTTCCTCCATCTATATTTCCCCCATCTATATTTCCCCCATCTATATTTCCCCCATCTATATTTCCCCCATCTATATTTCCCCCATCTATATTTCCCCATCTATATTTCCCCCATCTATATTTCCTCCATCTATATTACCCCATCTATATTTCCTCCATCTATATTTCCCCCATCTATATTTCCCCCATCTATATTTCCCCATCTATATTTCCCCCATCTATATTTCCCCCATCTATATTTCCCCATCTATATTTCCTCCATCTATATTTCCCCCATCTATATTTCCCCCATCTATATTTCCTCCATCTATATTTCCTCCATCTATATTTCCCCCATCTATATTTCGCCCATCTATATTTCCCCATCTATATTTCCCCCATCTATATTTCCTCCATCTATATTTTCCCCATCTATATTTCCCCCCCTCTATATTTCCTCCATCTATATTTCCCCCCTCTATATTTCCTCCATCTATATTTCCCCATCTATATTTCCCCCATCTATATTTCCTCCATCTATATTTTCCCCATCTATATTTCCCCCCCTCTATATTTCCTCCATCTATATTTCCCCCCTCTATATTTCCTCCATCTATATTTCCCCATCTATATTTCCTCCATCTATATTTCCCCCATCTATATTTCCCCCATCTATATTTCCCCCATCTATATTTCCCCCATCTATATTTCCTCCATCGATATTTCCTCCATCTATATTTGCCACATCTATATTCCCCCATCTATATTTCCCCCATCTATATTTCCCCCATCTATATTTCCCCATCTATATTTCCTCCATCTATATTTCCCCCATCTATATTTCCCCCATCTATATTTCCCCCATCTATATTTCCCCATCTATATTTCCTCCATCTATATTTCCCCCATCTATATTCCCCCATCTATATTTGCCACATCTATATTCCCCCATCTATATTTCCCCCCCTCTATATTTCCTCCATCTATATTTCCCCCCTCTATATTTCCTCCATCTATATTTCCCCATCTATATTTCCTCCATCTATATTTCCCCCATCTATATTTCCCCCATCTATATTTCCCCCATCTATATTTCCCCTATCTATATTTCCCCCATCTATATTTCCCCCATCTATATTTCCCCCATCTATATTTCCTCCATCGATATTTCCTCCATCTATATTACCCCATCTATATTTCCTCCATCTATATTTCCTCCATCTATATTACCCCATCTATATTTCCTCCATCTATATTTCCCCCATCTATATTTCCTCCATCGATATTTCCTCCATCTATATTACCCCATCTATATTTCCTCCATCTATATTTCCCCCATCTATATTTCCTCCATCTATATTTCCCCCCTCTATATTCCTCCATCTATATTTCCTCCATCTATATTTCCCCATCTATATTTCCTCCATCTATATATTTCCCCCATCTATATTTCCCCCATCTATATTTCCTCCATCTATATTTACCCCATCTATATTCCCCCCCTCTATATTCCTCCATCTATATTTCCTCCATCTATATTTCCTCCATCTATATTTCCTCCATCTATATTTCCCCCATCTATATTTCCCCATCTATATTTCCTCCATCTATATATTTCCCCCATCTATATTTCCCCCATCTATATTTCCTCCATCTATATTTACCCCATCTATATTTCCCCATCTATATTTCCCCATCTATATTTCCCCATCTATATTTCCCCATCTATATTTCCCCATCTATATTTCCCAATCTATATTTCCCCATCTATATTTCCCCCATCTATATTTCCCCCATCTATATTTCCCCATCTATATTTCCCCATCTATATTTCCCCATCTATATTTCCCCATCTATATTTCCCAATCTATATTTCCCCATCTATATTTCCCCCATCTATATTTCCCCCATCTATATTTCCTCCATCTATATTTCCCCCATCTATATTTCCCCCATCTATATTTCCCCATCTATATTTCCTCCATCTATATTTCCCCCATCTATATTTCCCCCGTCTATATTTCCCCATCTATATTTCCCCCATCTATATTTCCCCCATCTATATTTCCCCCATCTATATTTCCCCATCTATATTTCCTCCATCTATATTTCCCCCATCTATATTTCCCCCATCTATATTTCCCCATCTATATTTCCCCATCTATATTTCCCAATCTATATTTCCCAATCTATATTTCCCCATCTATATTTCCCCATCTATATTTCCCCATCTATATTTCCCCATCTATATTTCCCAATCTATATTTCCCAATCTATATTTCCCCATCTATATTTCCCCATCTATATTTCCCCATCTATATTTCCCCATCTATATTTCCCCATCTATATTTCCCCATCTATATTTCGCCATCTATATTTCCCCATCTATATTTCCCAATCTATATTTCCCCATCTATATTTCCCCCATCTATATTTCCCCCATCTATATTTCCCCATCTATATTTCCCCATCTATATTTCCCCATCTATATTTCCCCATCTATATTTCCCCATCTATATTTCCCCATCTATATTTCCCCATCTATATTTCCCCATCTATATTTCCCCATCTATATTTCCCCATCTATATTTCCCAATCTATATTTCCCAATCTATATTTCCCCATCTATATTTCCCCATCTATATTTCCCCATCTATATTTCCCCATCTATATTTCCTCCATATATATTTTCCCATCTATATTTCCCCATCTATATTTCCCCAATCTATATTTCCCCATCTATATTTCCCCCATCTATATTTCCCCCATCTATATTTCCCCATCTATATTTCCCCATCTATATTTCCCCATCTATATTTCCCCATCTATATTTCCCCATCTATATTTCCCCATCTATATTTCCCCCATCTATATTTCCTCCATCTATATTTCCCCCATCTATATTTCCCCATCTATATTTCCTCCATCTATATTTCCCCATATATATTTCCCCATATATATTTCCCCATCTATATTTCCCCATCTATATTTCCCCATATATATTTCCCCATCTATATTTCCCCATCTATATTTCCCCATATATATTTCCCCATCTATATTTCCCCATATATATTTCCCCATATATATTTCCCCATCTATATTTCCCCATCTATATTTCCCCATCTATATTTCCCCCATCTATATTTCCTCCATCTATATTTCCCCATCTATATTTCCCCATCTATATTTCCCCATCTATATTTCCCCCATCTATATTACCCCATCTATATTTCCCCATATCCCATATATATTTCCCCATATATATTTCCCCATCTATATTTCCCCATCTATATTTCCCCCATCTATATTTCCCCCATCTATATTTCCCCTTCTATATTACCCCCATCTATATTTCCTCCATCTATATTTCCCCATCTATATTTCCCCATCTATATTTCCCCCATCTATATTTCCCCCATCTATATTTCCCCATCTATATTTCCCCATCTATATTTCCCCATCTATATTTCCCAATCTATATTTCCCCATCTATATTTCCCCCATCTATATTTCCCCCATCTATATTTCCTCCATCTATATTTCCCCCATCTATATTTCCCCCATCTATATTTCCCCCATCTATATTTCCCCCATCTATATTTCCCCCTCTATATTCCCCCGTCTATATTTCCTCCATCGATATTTCCCCCATCTATATTTCCTCCATCTATATTTCCTCCATCGATATTTCCCCCATCTATATTTCCCCCATCTATATTTCCCCCATATATATTTCCTCCATCTATATTTCCTCCATCGATATTTCCTCCATCTATATTCCCCCATCTATATTTCCCCCATCTATATTTCCTCCATCGATATTTCCCCCATCTATATTTCCCCCATCTATATTTCCCCCATCTATATTTCCTCCATCTATATTTCCTCCATCGATATTTCCTCCATCTATATATTTCCCCCATCTATATTCCCCCCTCTATATTTCCCCCATCTATATTCCCCCCTCTATATTTCCCCCATCTATATTTCCTCCATCGATATTTCCCCCATCTATATTTCCCCCATCTATATTTCCCCCATCTATATTTCCTCCATCTATATTTCCCCATCTATATTTCCCCCATCTATATTTCCCCCATCTATATTTCCCCCATCTATATTTCCCCATCTATATTTCCCCATCTATATTTCCCCATCTATATTTCACCATCTATATTTCCCAATCTATATTTCCCCATCTATATTTCCCCCATCTATATTTCCCCCATCTATATTTCCTCCATCTATATTTCCCCCATCTATATTTCCCCCATCTATATTTCCCCATCTATATTTCCTCCATCTATATTTCCCCCATCTATATTTCCCCCATCTATATTTCCCCATCTATATTTCCCCCATCTATATTTCCCCCATCTATATTTCCCCATATATATTTCCCCATATATATTTCCCCATCTATATTTCCCCATATATATTACCCCATATATATTTCCCCATCTATATTTCCCCATCTATATTTCCCCATCTATATTTCCCCATATATATTTCCCCATCTATATTTCCCCATATATATTTCCCCATATATATTTCCCCATCTATATTTCCCCATCTATATTTCCCCATCTATATTTCCCCCATCTATATTTCCTCCATCTATATTTCCCCATCTATATTTCCCCATCTATATTTCCCCATCTATATTTCCCCCATCTATATTACCCCATCTATATTTCCCCATATATATTTCCCCATCTATATTTCTCCATATATATTTCCCCATATATATTTCCCCATCTATATTTCCCCATCTATATTTCCCCCATCTATATTTCCCCCATCTATATTTCCCCTTCTATATTACCCCCATCTATATTTCCTCCATCTATATTTCCCCATCTATATTTCCCCATCTATATTTCCCCATCTATATTTCCCCCATCTATATTTCCCCCATCTATATTTCCCCATCTATATTTCCCCATCTATATTTCCTCCATCTATATTTCCCCATCTATATTTCCCCATCTATATTTCCCCATCTATATTTCCCCCATCTATATTTCCTCCATCTATATTTCCCCCATCTATATTTCCCCATATATATTTCCCCATATATATTTCCCCATCTATATTTCCCCATATATATTTCCCCATATATATTTCCCCATCTATATTTCCCCATCTATATTTCCCCATCTATATTTCCCCATCTATATTTCCCCCATCTATATTTCCCCCATCTATATTTCCCCCATCTATATTACCCCATCTATATTTCCCCATATATATTTCCCCATCTATATTTCCCCATATATATTTCCCCATATATATTTCCCCATATATATTTCCCCATCTATATTTCCCCCATCTATATTTCCCCATCTATATTTCCCCTTCTATATTTCCCCCATCTATATTTCCTCCATCTATATTTCCCCATCTATATTTCCCCCATCTATATTTCCCCATCTATATTTCCCCCATCTATATTTCCCCCATCTATATTTCCCCCATCTATATTTCCCTCCCATCTATATTTCCCCATCTATATTTCCCCCATCTATATTTCCCCATCTATATTTCCTCCATCTATATTTCCCCCATCTATATTTCCCCCATCTATATTTCCTCCATCTATATTTCCCCATCTATATTTCCCCCATCTATATTTCCCCCATCTATATTTCCCCCATCTATATTTCCTCCATCTATTTTTCTATATTTCCCCCATCTATATTTCCCCCATCTCTATATTTCCCCCATCGATATTTCCCCCATCTATATTTCCTCCATCTATATTTCCTCCATCGATATTTCCCCCATCTATATTTCCCCCATCTATATTTCCCCCATCTATATTTCCTCCATCTATATTTCCTCCCATCTATATTTCCCCCATCTATATTTCCCCCATCTATATTTCCTCCATCTATATTTCCCCCATCTATATTTCCCCCATCTATATTTCCCCCATCTATATTTCCTCCATCTATATTTCCTCCATCGATATTTCCCCCATCTATATTTCCCCCATCTATATTTCCCCCCTCTATATTTCCCCCATCTATACCCCCCTCTATATTTCCCCCATCTATATTTCCTCCATCGATATTTCCCCCATCTATATTTCCCCCATCTATATTTCCCCCATCTATATTTCCTCCATCTATATATTTCCCCCATCTATATTTCCCCCATCTATATTTCCTCCATCTATATTTCCCCCATCTATATTTCCCCCATCTATATTTCCTCCATCTATATTTCCCCCATCTATATTTCCCCCATCTATATTTCCCCCATCTATATTTCCTCCATCGATATTTCCCCCATCTATATTTCCCCCATCTATATTTCCTCCATCTATATTTCCCCCATCTTTATTTCCCCATCTATATTTCCCCATATATATTTCCCCATCTATATTTCCCCATCTATATTTCCCCCATCTATATTTCCTCCATCTATATTTCCCCATCTATATTTCCTCCATCTATATATTTCCCCCATCTATATTTCCCCATCTATATTTCCCCATCTATATTTCCCCATCTATATTTCCCCCATCTATATTTCCCCCCTCTATATTTCCTCCATCTATATTCCCTCCATCTATATATTTCCCCCATCTATATTTCCCCCATCTATATTTCCCCCATCTATATTTCCCCCATCTATATTTCCTCCATCTATATTTCCCCCATCTATATTTCCCCCCTCTATATTTCCTCACAACTATATTTCCCCCGTCTATATATTTCCCCCATCTATATTTCCTCCATCTATATTTCCTCCATCTATATTTCCTCCATCTATATTTCCTCCATCTATATATTTCCCCCATCTATATATTTCCCCCATCTATATTGCCCCCATCTATATTTCCCCCATCTATATTTCCTCCATCTATATATTTCCCCCATCTATATTTCCCCCATCTATATTTCCCCCCATCTATATTTCCCCCCTCTATATTTCCGCCCGTCTATATTTCCTCCATCGATATTTCCCCCATCTATATTTCCCCCATCTACATTTCCCCCCTCGCGTGGCCGTGTTTCAGGTACATCAGCTCACTGTTTCTCGAATTTGTTCAGAATTTCCCGATTTTCCCTTGAAGTTGCTTGTTGATATGGATATTTCATATTTGTATTCTATTACGTTTGTATAAGCGAATTATTAGGAAGCTACGATTTATAATATTTCAAACTGTTTCATATTATTTAGCCGATATTATTCCTTAGTTTGGTACATTGCATGGGGGATTATTTTGGGATAGTTTATATATTTCCGGTTATTTTTATAGGTAAAATGCTTTGTGCGAATAGATAACAATGATCTGACCGGTGCGCCACTGGTATCATTGGGATTTTTACCCAGTGAACGAATTCTACACTGTACAGGTTGATGATGTATATTGAAATACTGAGTACCTCGATCAGTTGGAATTAATCTCGTGTGACAGATATGATAATTATCTTGTAACCCATAAATCGCCTATATGGTTAACATAAATTTAAACAATTTGTAAAATAACTTTTATTCTTAAATTGTTACTTTTTGACGTTAAAATTGAGTACATTTTTTCATTAGGTGAATAACGTAACCCATAGGTCGCATTGATTTTACTTTTTCCCCGGCTCAAGAAAAAAGTTAAATAAGAATAAATGTGAAAATATTTTGGTGGAATTTCTTAAATTTTATTATTTTATTAACATAGTGACGTCGGTCCAGCCGACATTATATTATCTTCAAAGTAAAATTGTGTAGTACATCATGCACAAGTGACGGGTAAAACGGGTAAAACGAGTAAAACGAACGCGCAAATAATTACATGTGTTGCGTAGTACATCCGGTAAAAGTACAAAGTACGGTAGA
>JAUCBJ010008143.1:0-31527 GCA_032718475.1 Nemertoderma westbladi
ACTGCATGTACAGCCTGTAATAGTTTTGACAGTCCTGCATGTACAACCAGTAATAGTTAAGACAGTCCTGCATGTACAACCAGTAATAGTTTCGACAGTCCTGGATGTACAATCTGTAATAGTTTCGACAGTCCTGCATGTACAACCTGTAATAGTTTCGACAGTCCTGCATGTACAGCCTGTAATAGTTTCGACAATACGGCATGTACAACCTGTAATAGTTTCGACAGTCCTGCATGTACAACCTGTAATAGTTTCGACAGTCCTGCATGTACAACCTGTAATAGTTTCGACAGTCCTGCATGTACAACCTGTAATAGTTTAGACAGTCCTGCATGTACAACCTGTAATAGTTTCGACAGTCCGGCATGTACAACCAGTAATAGTTAAGACAGTCCTGCATGTACAACCAGTAATAGTTTCGACAGTCCTGGATGTACAATCTGTAATAGTTTCGACAGTCCTGCATGTACAACCTGTAATAGTTTCGACAGTCCTGCATGTACAGCCTGTAATAGTTTCGACAGTCCGGCATGTACAACCTGCAATAGTTTCGACAGACCTGCATGTACAACCTGTAATAGTTTCGACAGTCCTGCTTGACCAACCTGTAATAGTTTCGACAGGCCTGCATGTACAACATGTAGTAGTTTCGACAGTCCTGCATGTACAGTCTGTAATAGTTTCGACAGTACTGCATGTACAACCTGTAATAGTTTCGACAGTCCAGCTTGTACAGCCTGAAATAGATTCTACAGTCCTGCATGTACAACCTGTAATAGTTTCGACAGTCCTGCATGTACAACCTGTAATAGTTTCGACAGTCCTGCATGTACAACCTGTAATAGTTTCGACAGTCCTGCATGTACAACCTGTAATAGTTTCGACAGTCCTGCATGTACAACCTGTAATAGTTTCGACAGCCCTGCATGTACAACCTGTGATAGTTTCGACAGTCCTGCTTTTACAGCTTGTAATACTTTCGACAGTCCTGCTTGACCAACCTGTAATAGTTTCGACAGTCCTGCATGTACAACCAGTAATAGTTTCGACAGTCCTGCATGTACAGCCTGTAATAGTGGAACAGTCCTGCATGTACAACCTGTAATAGTTTCGACAGTCCTGTATGTACAACCTGTAGGTCATGGCTCATGGAATGTGGTAGAATGTTCTAGTGTGATTCCATGCTTAGGATTTCCTATATAAGGTGCCGTTTGTCCTTCGGTTTTCACTAATACTTCACTTAGTTATCTTAACTAACTGTTACAACCTTATCTTTGTTGTTATAGTTAGTTTGTAAAGTTTTAGTCTAAATTCGATAAATCGTTGTCATTTACGTTAAAATATACAGTACTGCAAACTCAGAACATGTAGTTTTTAGCATATCTATCCTGAACAGACAAACTCTTTGGAGAATGGCTGCCTAAACCTTTGGGCCACAGCAACGCAAGGGGAAGGGATGTCCACGACGCATAAGGGAACCCGCACTATTTTCGCCCACGTCCATTTGGAAGCATGACCCGATTGCCTGAGCACGCCCATGTCAGAGGAGGTAAGACTTTGTTCGACGGCTTTGCCCGCCGTAAGTCCTTTAGATCAGGGTGAAGCGTGACGCCATCCTGGGACGCCGTAAAATTTAGGACCAAATACCTCAGATTCAGACAGAAACCCCTCGGTCAACCTGTATCTCCTACAGGTGCGAGCTGATGCTGTTTGTCAGTACGCGCAAGTACACTAGGTGCAAATAGCACGCTCTATAATTTGGTGATTTGCTGTACTAGCGGTACAGTAACGGTTAGCCCTGTAGGCCTTGCAGTTTGACTGATCTGTCTGGGTCCAAAGTATTTGCTCAGGCAAGGGGGCAGCTTTCTGCTACCGGCACGCATTTACTAACAATCTACCGCACCCTTGCCACGTACCGATAGGTATTTACTGCAGACCACTGCGGTAACAAAATTCTAGAATCAATTACATACCAGATCAGCTAGACGTATGGTAGTAAATTAACACCCTATTTCCTTATTATCTCACATTCAGAATCTGGTATCAGTGCCGATCGTGGGCGTAGTTACTAACACCGTAATTGCCCGACTGAGTTGTGAATATATTGCTGAGAGAGCCCTTTTGACGTCAGTTTGTAAGTATTGCGCCTACAGCGTGCGACTAGCTTATTCAAGTAGCTAGCGCCCGGTATTGTTATTTTGTTAAAATCACCAAAACCTAGTATAACAGCGGTACTCCAAAATTGTTTTATCACACACACACTCACACCCACACACGCCTTAAGATAGTTTGTATTTGTTATTTGTTTTGTCTCAGGCACCCCTTTTGACTGTTTTTTCTGTCGGCAGTATTGTTTCAATCGCTAGTGTTGACCCGCTAGCTCGTATTATGCCCATATAAATCACACCGCGGCAAGTTTACAGTATTTAGGTCCATTAGCGGTAGTTAGGATTCGCTACGCGGGGATTGTTTTCCCGTGAGTTTGGTCTGTATCTGTAGACTGTACATCTACCTCACCAGTTATAGGCCGGGCATCCTGTTTGTCTAGTTAGCCCGGGCAATTGATTCGCCCAAGTATTAGAAGAGACATCACGCTCCGTTCCTCGCCAGTAGTAGTTTGTGTACTTGGTATCTGTTTACTTAGACACCCTGGACTGGGATTTCTTGTCAGATACTGTATGAACCCGTGTACACTGCTGGATTCTACAGTAAGGTATTTCGTTACTAGGATTTGGTGTAGGCGGTATACTACTGGACTTATCAGGACATGAGATACAAGATTATCAAAAGAGTCACCATTTTCTCCTTGAAAAATGAAAAATGTCTCAATTATTAGATAAATTAATTGGATTTGAGTTGATAATGAAACTGTAATAAATAATAGGCCTACAGGGATTTTATTCAGAAGTGTGAAACATGTTCAAATAACCCAATGTTTCAATGCGGGCTGATTCCAAGTTTTATTCATAGGCCAATGGCCCAAAATGGAAATACCGGTCTCAAAAGACCTTTTTTCGAACAATTTTGAATGAAAGGAGTTTAATGTTGGGGTATAGGTTTGGATTGAAATTGCATCCAATCTTATCAAACAATTTTTACCAAACAGGAGATATTTTAATTGAAACATGCGGCCAAAAATTGCTCTTTTTAGGGGCACTTTTTGGTTTAGAATGGTTAAAGAAAATGTTTAGCCAGTAGCAATTCGATGGCATCACTAATTGAGGTAACCATATTTTTAACTTTTCAAACTCTTTTTCTGTAAATTAGCAGAGGATTAGCTATTTTCATGAAAAAAGACATTCAGAGAATAAAGGAGTTTAAAGTGTAAGAAAAAATCAAACCTTCGAGCTATTTCAGATATTATAATTTCCTGTGTTCTCCAATACCGGTATCTTCCAACATTACCATCCAACATCACCGATAACGGCGAAATCTTTTATCAATCATAGTAGAATTATTTTTAATTTAATTAAATTCAATTCGGACTTGCCGACAATAAAATAAAATATAAGATAAAATAAAGTACTGGGATGCACTGCACAGATAAACATATGATATATAGCCAGCTATGTATGTAGTTATAAGGGAAATTAGGTTGCACAAATGGTAAAACTGCGAAATCGAAAATGTGTGTCAAAATGCAGGCCACAGGGGGGCGAGACACAATGAAGTAAAATTAGTATTACATACAAGTTTCTAAAAAAAGGATAAAATCAGTGAAGTTAAAAATACCCAGCAATCGATCGTAAACGACCGACGACGCAAACAGTGCACAAAACCATCTCCTTCGCGATATTGAAGAAATTAATTATCTGGTCGTGTTTAACACGAAAGGGACCTGAACCGCCATAACAACTATGTATGAATTGTAAAATGATTGATTCTGCAGTAGAGATTGACCCAGGATTCATTCATTTCTGTAGAGAGTTTAAGCTGTAATCGAACGTGAGTCCAGCAACTTCTGTGGAAGAGGTCCGACGCCTGGGCGATTAGTTGTATACAGTTCTGGAGTGAGCATGATCAGTGAACTTGATAACAAGGTCCCGTTACTGTTTAAGAACACAGGAACAGTTTTATCCGAACAGCCCTTTCCTAGATGGTAAGACCATTTTGTTTTACTGTCCTCCACTTGCAGATTAACATCGTACAACCCAGACGACATCATACTGTAGATATTTCCAATATCTTGAGCAGATCGACCAAACAAGAGGACATCGTCTGCGTATGCAATGACGCCAAGCAACAGGAGATAAAGATTGAAGTTACAAAGTTCTGCATCCAAGTCTGATAGAGTGCTTGCAGTATACATGATGTAGAATAAGGGGGGCAGCAATGCTCCCTGTTTAGTGCCTCGGGTCAGTCTATCACCTATATACTATCGATGATTCCACCAAATTTCAGGAAGATAAATATGGATAGATAGTAAGAGAGAGTAACTAGACATATGAACGGATTCAGATGACTCATTAACTTTGTTCTGAATAAATGTAAAAATTCCACATTAACAAAGGCATTAGTAATGTCTAGTTGACATACATAGACTGTCTTTCCATTAATCCACTGTGCTTCCAGAAATTCAAGAACTGTAGCTACAATAATGTCGGATCCAATTTTACGTTGGTAAGCAAACTGAGAAGGAGGGAATGAAGCCTGGGAGTGCCAAGAACTCATGAAGAATTACTCTCCCAAAAACCTTGCTGAGAATGCTGACACTTGCTATTGGACAATACGATGTTAGTGATAGTATATCCCGGCCCTTCCCCTTATACAGACTTGTAACAGCTGTATAACCAAAAACATCTAGAACTTGGCCTAGTCTAAAGCAGGTATGTCTGCCAAAACACGGCACATGAGGCTAACTTCAACGCATAATAAATGTTCAACAACAAGAGAAAATACATCAGCTGATTTTCCCTTTGCCAACGCAAGAACTGCACGCTTAGCTGTTGTTGGTGAGATAATTGGCAATGTAGAATCAGCACATTTGGATTTCAGCTCTGAGATTAGTACATCGATATCCGCTTCAGTTTTGGGGTCCCGTATATTGTTAGTTGCAAGGTTCTCTCGTATAGACTCTCGAGCAGATTCTGGAAGGGGAGTGGTGTTCTTAGAACTAAAGGTGGACCAAAATTTCTTTGGATTCTCTCTCATATACCTTGCCTTTCGTAGAATCGATTCAGACCTGTTCTTTTTCAGTAGCCAGTTCTTCAGCCGACGTATTGACCAATGAGACTGATTATAGGCGGCCCCATAAACGCTATTCTTGTCTTCACAACACCATAATCTGTACAATTTTTTACAGGTTTTTGATCTCTCATGAAGGACCTTGGATCTAATCCGGGTATTTCTTGTGAGTCGTCTCTTGTTCACCTTGGGGAGATGTTCATCTGCCGCTCTGTAAATTATCCCTTAGATTGAGTCAGTCAAGTCTTCTATAGTCCAAGTAAAATGCAGAGTACCAATGTTCTTATATAGTTCATTAACTCTCTGTTCAATCTCATATTGATATTTTTACCCAAATTATCTTCTTTAACCCCATTCCAAGCTATCTTTACCGGACTCTTTAAAGGCCTGAATTTGTTAGTTGTCTTCAACTTTGGCCATTCTTTAGAATCGTTGGTTTCTAATTTATGTTGAGCGTTCAGCTGGAACTTGAATGAGGCCGTAACTGGAATGTGGTCTGATTGGTATAGTGCATTTGTTTGACAGACTTGTCCATCTGAAAGTTGCTCGAATCCTCTAGAACTCGTTATAATGTGATCAATGTAGGACTGGCCATGGCCTCTAAATGTTACACTGGGACCTTCGAACTTGTTGTAGGTGTCAGCAGTGATAAGCTTATGATTGTTGAGAAAGTAATGTAGTCTATCACCACGAGGGGTTGTTGTCATTCTGTTACGGGGACCATGAAGGGGACCGACATCAGAATTGCTATCAGCTAGTATAATGGGAATAGCATCATCATAAAGGTTAACAACATTACTCAGTCGGCCGAAAAATTCTTCATAGGCAGTGCCGGGCTTGGATGAATCAGGTGCATAGCAACACAGAACGAGCAAGGGCTGAAGTGAGCCATGTATTCCAATAATATCATCGCCGCTTATAACATTCACGACATCATCAAACATATCCTTTCTGTAGTCTGAAGAATAAATTGAAGAAAACAACCGTTTAATTTTATACATTTTTATTTAACTTAGAGGATCTTTCAGGTGAAAATTGCTTTCAGAATACAATATATCAGTATTCAATTACGTGCCGCTCGCAGTTAGACAAAGCTAGCCGTACATTTCAAGCAATAACTCAAGTTTGAGTGATAACTATTTTGGTCTAAAGTGGCCACAGAAGCGTTTTAGTAAAAAGCAAATCATTAGCATCAACCAATTAGAGGGGAACCATATTTTGTATATATTAAATTCGGCTCAGGAAAGGATTATAAAAACAATTAATTACAACCACTAAAAAGTAAGTGAGAATAAATAAAGTGATTGTTCTGAGTCTAGTAAATAACTTTTTTACAAGGAACACATTTTCTTCACCTTGAAAATAACCAAACCCGATAATTAAACTGAAAACAAAACTAACTATCTGAAAATGAAACCAAATCTTAAAACAAATTTATTGACGTAATGATGAAAATCCCATCTTGGCGATTTAATATCCCATCTATTTTATTAAATTATCAATAAGGGAATGGATCAGCTTACAATGGCACGTTATTTATAATATATTATATAATTATATTATATCAGATAATTATATTAAACGAAAGAAAATAGCGCAGATTAAAGTTTCATTTTTGGGAGTAATCAGCTGTTATTTGTGTCGAGTTTACCCTGGTGAAGGATGAATTATGATTGCGCCGAAAGTGCCCCTCCACCCTCCACCCCCCACCCTGCCCTTTCTGATAAAATCCGAACAATAAATATCAAATTTGTACAGAAATTTGAATGAACAGCAAATAAACTATAGTTAAAGTTCACTTCCATAATGGACCTCCTGGCTTAATTCTCTGTGATTCGTTACCCGAATGTGAGCCTTTCAGTCGACTGGATATTGTAGCCATTGTGAGTTTAGAACCTGGTTTAGGAGCGCCCCCTATCGAGGTTTCTTGTATCTCTTGATTACTAACTTCCTCATCATATAGTACATCGTAGTTCCCCAGCTGGTGGATTGATGGGCATTTATTGGTTTTGACATCAGGGATCTCGTTGTCAGGGACAACGATATTGATGGTGTCGCTTATGAGACGATATTTCATGATTCGGTCACTGGATGTTGTCGAAGTCAAACTGAAAGAAAAAAAACAAACAATACCTTTAAGTTATAATCTAGTATGTATTAATAAATACACAGACTTGAAATATTTACCGGTAATTAGCGGTTAAGTTGTATTTAAATTTACTGTAATGGTAAATGATGACTGTATGCCTACCTTGGTGAAGCATTCACCTCTATTAACCAAGAATGATGACTGTATGCCTACCTTGGTGAAGCATTCACCTCTATTAACCAAGAATGATGACTGTAGGCCTACCTTGGCGAAGCATTCACCTCTATTAACCAAGAATGATGACTGTAGGCCTACCTTGGCGAAGCATTCACCTCTATTAACCAAGAATGATGACTGTAGGCCTACCTTGGCGAAGCATTCACCTCTATTAACCAAGGCTTAAGATTATCGTCGATAATAATATCATAACCGTAGCACTCGTAGCAATGTCTGTCGCTAGCCATAACTACAGCGACCGCCTTCAGAGAGTGAACTATAATCCAGTTAATCTCGTCGAATAATTTATCCGTCGTCTCTTTGCCTCGCGTTGATTCCAGATATAATCTGAGATTCGCTATTGTCCATTTCCCTGAAACAATTCAGTTAAACACAATAACATTGTGTATTGTATAGGTGTTAGTAATATTGTGTAATTCATATTATGAAAGACTATAAATATAGTGTATGAGGATGGTAGGGTATGCTCGTGAGTGACACGATAATATTTAACTTATTGGAATCAAATAGTTTCTCTAATGAAATAGAAGGCTCGGTTTTAAGAACGATAACTCGAATTATTGGTCATAAACCATGTTAACCTGTTCAAGCTGGCCTATGAGTGACGTGACTGAAGGTTTGCGTATACCAACTTTATCTCTACCTTTTTTTGTATAAAATGAGTTCATGGTTAGTTACATATAAGTTAAAGTATGTTTACAAATGGAAGACGGTGGCTGTGGAAGCACTTATTATTACACAAATATAATAACACCAAATAAAGAAGAATTATATAATCTAAAATGATCAATACCTTATGTTAATTAAAGTAATATCCACACTGATTTACTCAAAGTTATGGACTTTCCACAATGAAGATTTACTAAGACTAGGGGGAGTTAGAATACTAAATTCCTCCCACATAATTGGTAGTTTAGCAGTTTCCGTTTCTCCTTCCCCTAAGTAATTATAAGAGCCTTGTTGCCGCCCCCATATCTGCCTAACTCCTCCACCGATAGAATCCAATGAATTGGAATAAACACGTTGCCCTGCCAGTCCCGGAGAACCCCAACACCAACAAACACTTTAAAACATCGCCAACCTCATTCTGAAGACCGGAGACACTTTCCGCGTTTCACTTAAGCGCCGCTAGTAGCGCTAAATGCTCGTTGGCGCTGCCCTTCTTCAAGGAGTGCAGCTTGCGTTGCGCTTTGCGTTGATTTTTCTGGGTATGGCCGGACAACCCGGAAAGGAACGAGCGGACACTGGAAGCCGCGGTCCCAGTCAGACTGGACGTGTCACTGAATCCGTCGCAAACCTCAGCTCCATTTGTGGTGTCCAACTCGGAAAACTCGGAAGTGCCAAAGTCGATCTCTCCGAATCGAGTCACGTGAGCAGCGAAGGTTTCCAGTTTGGTTTAATTTCGAATGAATGAATGACTTTTAGCGATCAAAAATTAAACGACGACAGACAACTCGTTAATGTTACCCCTATACTAAGACTTCGATCACTTTGTGGCTCGCCCCACATACTCTCACCAAATCGTTATAAGATTAGTATTTTTTTATCATTAGTATCCCCCCCCCCCACCCCTCCTAAATTATCGTTTTAATTATGACATAAGTTATTTGGAATGTTAGCGGATCCATACCGCTGCACGCCACCTGCCGGTAGAATGGGTAACAAGGTGATTTACGAATCACCCAGGTATCCAATATAATATTGCATACCGGAGAAATATGGGGTGAAGCAATGCTAGCCAGGAGATGGTTCAACAACACATCTCAGGGGAGAGGCTAGCACAGGACAAAGGGAACATGGAGTTACAGGAGTGGGGAAAACCAACCAATGGGAGGGCCACAGTTGGCATGTATAACGTGTATCTATTGGGTAGTCGCCAAGTAGTTAGGACTGTGTAATAAGTTTCCCCATAATTTTCAATAGTATCTACATCATTGTCCAGAATAGGGTGTTTCCCTTCACTTCTATGGGGCTTTCTATTATTCCTACCTGTCCCAAATACGTTGTGTAATGATTTCCAACCTGTCCAATATAGGGGCATCCAATCAAATCATCATATGAGCCAACTCCTCTTCATCGGACCAATACCAATATTCCTCAAGTTAGGCATCTCCCTTATTGGCTATATAATGTAAAGGTTAATGGAAAATTCCACTGATATATAATCCAAGTGTCAACTACGAATCCAGGGCTCATTATAACAACCTATACTGGACAGAGCAACGTATTTGGGACAAGAGCAGGTTGAGGTATATGTACAGTGGAAATTCCCATTCTAATTAAGGGCATTTGGAATACTTGTTCCCTAGTTATGGTTAAAGATATACTGTGGGTGCCTTGCAAATGGCCTGTAAGACTGTGATGCATTATAGGCTATAGTGTCACCATAGTCACGTTATTTAATTTCATGTTGTACAATTTATTCATATTGTGCAATTTATTCATGTTGTGCAATTTATTCATTGTGCAATTTATTCATTGTGCAATTTATTCATGTGGTGCAATTTATTCACTTATAATAAATCTAAATACATTCGTATATTAATAATTAAATGACAATCAAATTAGTGATATCGCAACCTCCTCCCCCGGACACAACTTCATCCCAAATAGTCCTTAATAAGTCTTAAATTTGACTCAAATAGGTTGTTAGTGTCCCATATAGGGTGTTTGTGTCCCATATAGGTTGATTTTGTCCAAAATAGCCTGTAGCTTTATCAAAATTATTTCAAATAGTTTATAAATGTAAACGAATACTGAAAAGAATATCGACTTCATAATCATAGCTTTAATTCCAATTTGTCCCAAATAGGTTGTTTATGTCCCATATAGGGTGTTTGTGTCCCACACAAGGTGTTTTTGTACCAAATAGCATGTAACTTTCTCAAAATGATTTTACATAGTTTATAAATATGATGGAAATACTCAAAAGAAAATAGAATCCACTATCATAGCTTTAATTAAAATTTGTCCCAAATAGGTTGTTTGTGTCCCATATAGGGTGTTTGTGTCCAGTATATGGTGTGAAGTGCTTATAATGATTTCAAATAGTTTCGAAATGTAATGGAATACTCAAAAGAATATAGCATTCACTATCATAGCTTTCATTTAAATTTGTCCCAAATAGGTTGTTTGTGTCCCATATAGGGTGTTTGTGTCCCGTATAGGGTGTGAATTGCTTATAATGATTTCAAATATATTTTCTAAATGTAACGGAATACTCAAAAGAATATAGAATCCACTATCATAGCTTTAATTTTAATTTGTCCCAAATAGGTTGTTTATGTCCCATATAGGGTGTTTGTGTCCCATATAGGGTGTTTGTGTCCCAAATTGCGTGTGACTTTCTCAAAATTATTTTACATAGTTTATGAATATAATGGAATAGTCAAAAGCAAATATAATTCACTATCATAGCTTTAATTTCAATTTGTCCCAAATAGGTTGTTTTTTCCATATAGGGTGTTTATGTCCCGTATAGGGTGTTTATGTCCCAAATAGCGTGTGACTTTCTCAAAATGATTTTAAATAGTTTCTAAATCTCATGGAATACTCAAAAGAATATAGAATTCACTACTATAGCTTTAATTTCAATTTGTCCCAAATAGGTTGTTTTTGTCCCATATAGGCTGTTTGTGTCCCGTATAGGGTGTGAATTGCTTATAATGATTTCAAATATATTTTCTAAATGTAATGGAATACTCAAAAGAATATAGAATCCACTATCATAGCTTTAATTTAAATTTGTCCCAAATAGGTTGTTTATGTCCCATATAGGGTGTTTGTGTCCCATATAGAGGGTGTTTGTGCCCTGTATAGCGTGTGTATTGCTTATAATGATTTCAAATAGTTTCTAAATGTAGGGGAATACTCAAAAGAATATAGAATTCAATATCATAGCTTTAATTAAAATTTGTCCCAAATAGGTTGTTTGTGTCCCATATTGGGTGTTTGTGTCCAGTATATGGTGTGAAGTGCTTATAATGATTTCAAATAGTTTCGAAATGTAATGGAATACTCAAAAGAATATAGCATTCACTATCATAGCTTTCATTTAAATTTGTCCCAAATAGGTTGTTTGTGTCCCATATAGGGTGTTTGTGTCCCGTATAGGGTGTGAATTGCTTATAATGATTTCAAATATATTTTCTAAATGTAATGGAATACTCAAAATAATATAGAATACACTATCATAGCTTTAATTTAAATTTGTCCCAAATAGGTTGTTTATGTCCCATATAGGGTGTTTGTGTCCCATATAGGGTGTTTGTGTCCCGTATAGCGTGTGTATTGCTTATAATGATTTCAAATAGTTTCTAAATGTAGGGGAATACTCAAAAGAATATAGAATTCAATACCATAGCTTTAATTTCAATTTGTCCCAAATAGGTTGTTTTTGTCCCATATAGGCTGTTTGTGTCCCGTATAGGGTGTGAATTGCTTATAATGATTTCAAATATATTTTCTAAATGTAATGGAATACTCAAAATAATATAGAATCCACTATCATAGCTTTAATTTAAATTTGTCCCAAATAGGTTGTTTATGTCCCATATAGGGTGTTTGTGTCCCATATAGGGTGTTTGTATCCCGTATAGCGTGTGTATTACTTATAATGATTTAAACTAGTATCTAAATGTAGGGGAATACTCAAAAGAATATAGAATTCAATACCATAGCTTTAATTTCAATTTGTCCCAAATAGGTTGTTTTGGCCCATAGGGTGTTTATGTCCCATATAGGGTGTTTGTGTCCCAAATAGCGTGTGACTTTCTCAAAATGATTTTAAATAGTTTCTAAATCTCATGGAATACTCAAAAGAAAATAGAATTCACTTGCTATAGCTTTAATTTCAATTTGTCCCAAATAGGTTGTTTTTGTCCCATATAGGCTGTTTGTGTCCCGTATAGGGTGTGAATTGCTTATAATGATTTCAAATATATTTTCTAAATGTAATGGAATACTCAAAATAATATAGAATCCACAATCATAGCTTTAATATAAATTTGTCCCAAATAGGTTGTTTATGTCCCATATAGGGTATGTGTGTCCCATATAGGGTGTTTGTGTCCCAAATTGCGTATGACTTTCTCAAAATGATTTTACATAGTTTATAAAGGAAAAAATATTTTTTTTATTATTCCATTATATTTATAAACTATACACCCTATATGGGATAAAAACAACCTATTTGGGACAAATTTAAATTAAAGCTATGATAGTGGATTCTATTTTCTTTTGAGTATTTCCATTATATTTATAAACTATGTAAAATAATTTTGAGAAAGTCATACGCTATTTGGCACACAAACACCCTATATGGGACAAAAACAACCTATTTGGGACAAATTTAAATTAAAGCTATGATAGTAAATTCTATTTTCTCTTGAGTATTCCATTATATTTATAAACTATGTAAAATAATTTTGAGAAAGCCACACGCTATTTGGGACACAAACACCCTATATGGGACACAAACACCCTATATGGGACAAAAACAACCTATTTGGGACAAATTTAAATTAAAGCTATGATAGTAAATTATATTTTCTTTTGAGTATTCCATTATATTTATAAACTATGTAAAATCATTTTGAGAAAGTCACACGCTATTTGGGACACAAACACCCTATATGGGACACAAACACCCTATATGGGACATATACAACCTATTTGGGACAAATTTAAATTAAAGCTAGGATAGTGAATTCTATATTCTTTTGAGTATTCCATTACATTTCGAAACTATTTGAAATCATTATAAGCACTTCACACCCTATACGGGACACAAACACCCTATATGGGACACAAACAACCTATTTGGGACAAATTTAAATTAAAGCTATGATAGTGGATTCTATTTTCTTTTGAGTATTTCCATTATATTTATAAACTATGTAAAATAATTTTGAGAAAGTCATACGCTATTTGGCACACAAACACCCTATATGGGACAAAAACAACCTATTTGGGACAAATTTAAATTAAAGCTATGATAGTAAATTCTATTTTCTCTTGAGTATTCCATTATATTTATAAACTATGTAAAATAATTTTGAGAAAGTCATACGCTATTTGGCACACAAACACCCTATAAGGGACAAAAACAACCTATTTGGGACAAATTTAAATTAAAACTATGATAGTAAATTATATTTTCTTTTGAGTATTCCATTATATTTATAAACTATGTAATATCATTTTGAGAAAGTCATACGCTATTTGGGACACAAACACCCTATATGGGACAAAAACACCCTATATGGGATACAAACAACCTATTTGGGACAAATTTAAATTAAAGCTATGATAGTGGATTCTATTTTCTTTTTGAGTATTTCCATTATAGTTATAAACTATGTAAAATCATTTTGAGAAAGTCATACGCTATTTGGCACAAAAACACCCTATATGGGACAAAAACAACCTATTTGGGACAAATTTAAATTAAAGCTATGATATTGAATTCTATATTCTTTTGAGTATTCCATTACATTTAGAAAATATTTGAAATCATTATACGCAATTCACACCCTATACGGGACACAAACACCCTATTTGAGACAAAAACAACCTATTTGGGACAAATTGAAATTAAAGCTATGGTATTAAATTATATATTCTTTTGAGTATTCCATGAGATTTAGAAATTATTTAAAATCATTTTGAGAAAGTGACACGCTATTTGGGACACAAACACCCTATATGGGACACAAACACCCTATATGGGACACAAACAACCTATTTGGGACAAATTTAAATGAAAGCTATGATAGTGAATTCTATATTCTTTTGAGTATTCCATTACATTTCGAAACTATTTGGAATCATTATAAGTACTTCACACCCTATACGTTACACAAACACCCTATATGGGACACAAACAACCTATTTGAGTCAAATTTAAGACTTATTAAGGACTATTTGGGATGAAGTTAAGTCTGGGGGAGGAGGTTGCGATATCACTAATTTGATTGTCATTTAATTATTATTATACGAATGTATTTAGATTTATTATATGTGAATAAATTGCACCACATGAATAAATTGCACAATGAATAAATTTCACAATGAATAAATTGCATAACATGAATAAATTGCACAATATGAATAAATTGCACAACATGAAATGAAATAATGTGACTATGGTGACACTATAGCCTATAATGCATCACAGTCTTACAGGCCATTTGCAAGGCACCCACAGTATATCTTTAACCATAACTAGGGAACATGTATTCCAAATGCAATTATTTAGAATGGGAATTTCCACTGTACATATACCTCAACCAGCTCTTGTCCCAAATACGTTGCTCTGTCCAGTATAGGTTGTTATAATGAGCCCCGGATTCGTAGCTGACACTTGGATTATATATCAGTGGAATTTTCCATTAACCTTTACATTATATAGCCAATAAGGGAGATGCCTAACTTTAGGAATGTTGGTATTGGTCCGATGACGAGGAGTTGGCTCATATGATGATTTGATTGGATGCCCCTATATTGGACAGGTTGGAAATCATTACACAACGTATTTGGGACAGGTAGGAATAATAGAAAGCCCCATAGAAGTGAAGGGAAACACCCTATTCTGGACAATGATGTAGACACTACTCATAATTTTGGACGGATCCATCATGGATGTCCTTATTTCCCACACGTGTTTGTGTGTTTGTTTATAACTTCTTGCACTTAATGTTGATGGAAGTGGATGAAACTTTGAAGAAGGGTTCATTATCGGACCTAGTTGTGTATGCAAAGTTTTGGTTGCGAGGGACCTGTTGGTTGCCTAGCAACAGTGAAGTTAATTCTAGAATTACCGATCATAATCGTAGAATTCACTCAATCAAAATTCTGTCGACATCCCATAGGGAGCATCTATTGGACATGCTTTCTGCAAAATTTCGCTTTATTTCGTTTAGTATTGTAGGAGAAGATACATTTCTTTCAAACAGTGTTTTATAACATACAATATACTATTGTGTACTTCGCCCAATGTTTCGTTTTGCGTTTTCCGTTATTAGGCTGCCCTGCATAGGCGCGTAATTTATTACAACAATATTGGTAGCAATGGAGCCGTCCAATATTGCCAGCTCTCGGCTGGCAAGCTTGTCCATATATCTGTTGGTCAATATCAATTGTGTTCAGTTAGCTATTAATTACTGTGGATGTCGGACGATTTTTCACCATCGCACATAATACCTATAGATTGTGCTGTAATCTGTCTACCAGTACTTATGTATATCAGCTATTATTAACAACGATAAACCAATAACTCTTATTTTACAGGCCTTCAGCCTTCATAGTCACCACAAACGCGGCGACGCGTAGGAAACACGACAAGAGATTTACCCAGTCGGGATCCATTGCCAACTCGGATCCCGTCACATGGAATGCGGATATATCATATTCGGTTAGTTACTGTTAATTGTCTTTAGATAATAATATATAAAGCGGTATACTAATTTCCAGTGATTCCATTATAATTCCAATATAATATAATCACAATTACCAAGCCAAAGTTTGGATTAGTATTGGAAACGTGTTGCGTTTTAATCACGTTTTAGTATTTATATAAAATTCTTACTTTGCATTTATGTATATTTTACTGAGTCGTAACCATTTACGCCGAGTGGGGGTGTATATATATTATTATAATATATCAAATTGTTGGTCTGACAAAGCCCAGTAGGGCGAAAACTTATACCGGTCTTATTAGAAGACCCTTAGGGGTTATTGCTGTCAAAAAAACGTTTGTGTGTTTGTCTGTATGTATGTTTGTGCACATTGATTTTGGCATGGAAGGGAACGTCCATTACTTGGTAGTCTACTCTGCAAAGAAATGTATAGATTATTTGGGTTCTTATTTTGGTTATTAATTATTATTTAAGGGGTAAAAATTAAGTTCACCCTGTATAAAAATAGCATAGGTCGATTCGCTGTGTCCCATTCTCACGAAGTTTTTATCTTATTCGAGTGTTTAATATAAAGATGAATGATTATTTATCGATTAAAAATTAAATAGTGTATAAAATATGAAATATTCTCTCACGCAGCCTCAAATTTGCCTATGTTAGTGAATGGGGAAGGATTTTCTAAGTATCATAGCAACGTTAAGTTATAATTGTTTAACATCCTGGTACATCCTGACACTGGTATCGCTCGGAACCGTCAGCCAGACTTTTCTGTAAAAAGAAGCGGTATCTTTGGCATACGTATTACGTATAAGATATATCCCTTAGAAGTTGTCAACTCCCCCAATATTTCAGTCATCATCGAATAAGGTAAATTACACTTGAAACAAATTGCTACAATGTATAAGAAGCAGAATGAATGTAAAAAATAAAACAGGTCTTTTCTAGGAGAGATATGAATGAGTGACATTTCAAAACACATAATACTACTACGATCGGCATTCTGCATTGCAGCTGCATTATATATAGATATTACATATACTGTATATTAAGAATGCTGTGTCGGTAGTCGTCAAAACAAGGCCAGTGTCCTTTAAGATGCATCTCAAGAAAGTCATGGGCTGTCCACCATGCTTATTCACTCTATGAGGCCGCCAAAGCACAAGATTATGCACTGGCTGGTCCTCACGGCGAAAGCAATGTCATGCAAAGTGGAGGCGGCTTTGTTCTAGTGTCAAGTTTGAGGGAACCATTGAGACACCTCCAAAGTTATTGGTTGGAGATGTGTGCATTGTACTTGACACAGTGAACCCGACGCAGCATTCTTGTGAAAGTGACTGTTCACCGGTCATGACATTCATTCTGCTTTCACCAAGGCTGCATGGAAGGAGAGGTTTGCATATTGATTGCGATTAATATTTGACGGGAGATTATCATTTAGTTTTTCGGTTTTGTTGTCTTATAGACGGTCTTCTTATAGCCAGCTTGCTGCCTTTCTAGTAACAAATTTGTGCTTTTTCTTTCTGGTCAGCCAGAGAAGACCCCAATATTTTAGCTTGGTAATTATTTATAGTACAGGGTGTCCCAATAAATTTGATCCGGTTTTAAAGTTTATTAACTCGTCACAATGAGCATCAATCGCAGACTTCTTGGTATCAAATAAAGCCAATAGGTTAACTTAGACTTTGGGGGTTGTTCTGGATGTGGTAGTTGCTATGGTAACTATCCAGATAAGTTTACATTAAAACTGTTTCTTGATTGTTAAGATGTGAAATTTAATCGCGGAAATCCATAAATAATAACTTGTTGCCCTGTGAATAAACGACTATTCTAGAATGCCATCTGTAGTTACTAGAGTAGCAAATATTTCAGCAATGTTTACAGACGAACAAAAAGTTTTCTTTGTTAAAACCTACTACCGAAAGCAGTCTTCCAAGCCTATACAGTTAGAATTTTCTTACCAGTTCGTAGGTGTTCGGCGTCCTATGAGATCAGACATATCGTGTATTGTAAGAAAATTTGAGAGTGAAAAAACTTTGTTACGCAAATCAGGTTCTCAAAGGCCTTCGATTAGCCAAGAGAAAGTTTCTGCTATTAAAACTCACTTCCTAACATATCCAGAAACCTCTTTGCGCCGTGTGTCCTTAGCTGTAGGGGTAAGCAGAAGCTCCACTCAAAGGAGTGACAAAAACCTGAAATTTCGACCATATAAAGTTCAGATGTTTCACGGGCTCAAACCCAACGACTATTCCAGCAGAGTGAGCGCTTCTGACGCTATTCTGCATTATTTAAAAGATAAAGATCCGGCCCACATTAACTTTAGCGATGATGCAACATTTCACCTGAGTGGCGCTGTCAATCGGTGGAAATGCAGAATTTGGGGTACTGAAAACCCCCATAAAGTGGCAGAACACTTCCGTGACTCACCAAAGTTAACGGTCAGGTGTGCCATGCTAAGAAATATCTGGCAATGCTGCAAGAGTTTATAATTCCAAGACTGAGTCCTAACACCTACAAAGTGGTGTTTCAGCAGGACGGTGCACCGCCACATTGGGCCCTTAACGTTCGTTCACTTTTGGACAGTACCTCTCCTGGTAGGTGGATTGGCAGAGACGGTCCTATACGATGGCCAGCTCGTTCTCCCGATTTGACTCCCTGTGACGACTATTTATGGGGCCATGTCAAGAATCTTGTGTACAGTGAAACGGTGACGACGCTAGAAGAACTGAGGACTCGCATTAATTCCGCACTGGAAACAATTCCGCATCATCATTTACAAAACTGTTTCCAAAAAACGATCAAGCGGCTTATGAAGGTGAAAGAAATAGGTGGAGGCCACATTGAAATTTACAAACCATAAAGTATACTGACAGTCCGATTAATTTAACTTCATCCCTATGGACTGTGTGAATAATCATTTATCTATTATACAAAGATATTTGTTCTGAATTTAACTGTATAAACTATTTAAACATTCTAATTCAATAAAAAAGTTGGGCTTAATTATAAGGATAATTATTGTTTACCATAGCAACAAAATCACCGAGAATGCATTCCAAACTCTAAGTTAACCTATTGGCTTTCATATGATACCAAGAAGTCTGCGATTGATGCTCATTGTGACGAGTTATTAAACTTTAAAACCGGATCAAATTTATTGGGACACCCTGTATAGTGTATATCTGCTACAGCTAGCTGTACGAGCTACAAAGTATCACCGAAGTATTAATATATACGATTGTTTAGAAAACTGATCACATTTTTGCATAAAAATTCGTCGATTTCGGATTTTAGATCCTGAATTAACCTGTAGGCCTAAAACATTTATTTTTAATTATTCCTAACCGTTAGTCCTAAAACACGCTAACTGCAAACAATGGCTGAAGATGCGCGGTGCACAGACATAGAAAGTTCACGATACCGGATTACTCCAAAAGGAAAGAAGGTTTGCCTTATTGTCAACATAACCGAGTTTGACGACGACGGTTTGGAGTGCAGAAATCCTGGATCCCATTACGATGTTGATCGAATTAAACGGGTATTTGGTGAGGAACTCCTGCGGTGCGAGATAATTGAGTTTGACTCGATTATGGCCGAGCTCAAGGCTCCACACGAACATATACAAGGAAGAATATATGAAGAAAACCTTGACAAAGGATTGAGATACATACGTAATGAAAAGTTGGTCAATACGGAATGCCTGTTCGTATTCGTTATGAGTCACGGTAGCCATGGTGTCATTTCCACTTCAAGATTAAAAGAATCGTTTCGTATTAAAAACATTATAAAGTTTTTCTCTTGTGAATGTTTAGCCATGGCAAGGCCACCCAAACCGCGGGTATTTTTCGTTGAGGCATGTCAGAAACAGCATATGAGTAATTTTCCAGAAGATATAGACATAAGAGACCCCATATTTAAGGATATTGCTCTTGTTATGAGCTCTAGTAAAGGACAAAGTGCACTGCTTTATAATGATCAGGGGACCCCGTTTATTGCCGCAGTATGCCAGATTCTTGAAGACATCGTCAGGCGCCCTGGGCCTGGCGATATTCTGACATTATTCCAAGAGTTAAAGGAGGAACCGTTTGATCATGAAGGAGACGGTAAACGGAGAACTGCAGGGCAGCAGCGTGGTGACATACTCACTTCTGAAATCACCGTATATCCGCTCCTTTATCCACTGCCGTTGAAGGATTTTATCTCCTCGCCAGGACAAGTCGTTTTGCCTCACGAGATTAATTTACAGGCGAAAAATCAAGATATATCGACATATATGGAGGAAGGCCAATTCATTATCGAGATCAAAAGTAAGTTCGTTTTGAGTCCAAACGAAGTTGAATTAATCCGAACAAGTAGTACAAGCCAAGATAAACAAGAAGATCTGGAACAGTCTATATGTACGGGAGACAGCAACCGGATATCTGAAGCAACCACAGGACGACAGCAGGCTGAAAATCTTCCTTCCCATTCCCAAGTCACCGTATCTCCACTTCTTCGTCCACCAAATGATTTTATACCCACGCCCAGACCCGTTGTTTTCCCTCATGCGGTTATTTTAGAGAATTTTAAACCACTTCTAATAGATAGTATGGAAGTCGACTTCTTAACTATCTTCCTCATGAGTAAATTTGTTTTGAGTTCAGATGAAGTGGACCTAATCCGCGTAGGCTCAACCAGAGATCAAACCTCGGAACTCATTGAAATTATGGAAAAAAAATCGCCCTCAGATTTTAAAGAATTTTGCAATGCTCTGATGGAAACAAATCAAAAGCATATTGCTAACCTTATATCTATTTAATTTGATGAAAGAAATGGATAGTTATGCATAACAATATCAACTCGATAGTTATACACTATAGACACGAGTTTAAATAGACTATAACTCAACGATTAATTTCACTTCAAATGCCTTAAAATGAGGGACGGTCATTGTTATTCCTCCATACACACTCAGCTATCCAAATTGTGATGGGATCTGGGGATCCCAACTGGGTTGTTTGTTTATTACGCGTCACCGTGGGCTTCGATGATGTTTGGCCGAGGCCGTTGGAGAAAAAAACCAGTTACAGTTTGATGTTGTTTCTTTGATATTATAATAGCACAATTGATATGATGTATGATAGGCACCGGTAGTAGCGTGTGATTACAGCGAAAGAATAAGTAATATTTGAGGGCGACGGTAAAACAATATCGCCGGTCTACGCTAAACTGATGACTGAGTAAAACTGAACCGGTAACTGAATGCAATATAATATATATGTGTATAATTATTTCTACACTACTTTGGCCTCCTTTCAGTGGATGCTCTCCCCCGCTCATATTGGCTGTTAACCCACTTCACGCCTCTCACCTCTCTGGGAGTGTTTCCCCCTGCCTGTTGGCCCCTGTTGGTTATTTTCCCTCTCGAGGTGGTTTGACCTCTAACCTCCCTTTGGTGGCTTTTGGGTTTCGTGTTATCCCCGTTATTGGGTTGTGATACGAGATTGGTTGTCGCCAATCTCGTATCTCCAATATTGCTGAAAAAGGTGCCACTTCCCATTTTATGAGGGTAATGAGGCGGAATTGAATCCGCTCATACAAATTCTTCGACTTTCCAAGTGTAGTTTCGTTTTATTAGTTGCCATAGCAACAGCTCTTATACTGTAGTAGATATGACGAGTTAAAATTTATGAAAGATTACTATTTTGGATAGAAGAATTTAATGGCATATATAGTTTTTTGAAAATACCATAGCAACCAAGTGATAACGACCTTCAAAGTTAGCATTATTGACAATGTCCTTAGCAACGGGCTTTAAACGGCATAATGCATTTGGAGTAGTCCTAGCGTCATCGGATCAGAGTCTACCACCAATATATCAAGTCTAAGGAATAATATTCACTACTTGCTTGCTTGCAGTTGCTATGGCAACGGGTAACTTTGGCTAGAAACGGGCTATATATTAGCCATTGCGTCATTAAATCAACCTCCACCCCCTCTACATCGAGTATAAGGAAAAATATGCAATGTTTCAGTTTCTAAATACCATGGCAACTTGACAGAATTGTTATCAAAGTGTTTTTCATATCACTTAGCTGTTTTTACTAGTTATAAGAGCGCATTTTGAAAGATAAGTGAGGTTTACATGATGCGTTTACAAAGGCGGGGTAGCTCAGTTGGTTGAGCGCCGGGCCTGCAATCTATTGGTTGTAGGTTCAGCCCCGCCAGGGTCCACTCAGCCTTTCATCCACTGGGGTCGATAAAATGAGTAACCTGTCAGGTCAGGTCCCCAGATCCTGCTACCACTATGGCAGTAATGTGGTACTACCTGTAGCTGTCAGCCCAGTAGGGCAGGCCCGATAAGCATAGCCTATTCATTATCTAGTTGATCAAGAGTGGGTTGGTTCAGCCCCGTCAACTAAATAAGTCATTGAGGGCTATAGTGCCTAGGGCACCATTGAAGGCAAAGGCTTGATACGCATCTGCATTAGAGATGATACAAGCCCCGCCCTGTCTATACTGGATGCTCCTCTACCAGTGTTAGGTAACCTAACCCAGGAGGCACACTTGGTTCAGGGTGTAACAAATGGACCCCTACAGTCGGCAGCAGGGCTGTAGGCCATGGATAGGCGGAAGGTAATCAACCAACGGCTAGACATGCTGACAAGGTCGGCGGAAGGTAATCAACCAACGGCGACCTACTGCAAAGACGCTTGTAGGAGTTGCGACCACAAGCGGTTTACTCCCGCAACTGAAAGATATGAATATGAGAACCCTCCAGGAGAAATACCGGCTCGGTCGTCGCCCGGGTCAACAAGGACCGCGTCCCTCAGTGGTACACCAGGCTGGGGTCGATAAATTGGCTACTGGAACAGAAGACAGAGAAGAAAGAAGAACCAACCTGTTGAAATGTAAAAAGACACTAAAGATTGCTACAATGAACGCACGCACGCACGCTGAAAGCACAGAGCAAACAGGGTGACATGGTCGCTCTGGCAATGGAATATAACATCGACATCATCTGCATCCAAGAACATCGGATTTGTCATGAAGACACTGCCATGAAGTACAATGACATTGGAAATGGATGTACGTTAGTAACAAGCTCAGCAGTAAGAAACTCGGCCAATGCATCAATTGGTGGAGTAGGAATTCTGCTAAGCCCATTTGCACTTAAGACCCTAAACAACATCGAATCTATAAATTCCAGGGCTATGATTGCAACATTTGATGGGAATCCCAAGACAACAGTTATATGTTGCTACAGTCCAACCAATGCATCAGAGCCAGAACAAGCAGTCAAGTTTTATGAAGAACTGACTGGACTTATTAAGGACATCCCGAAACACAATGTTAAAGTCATTGCTGGTGACCTGAATGCGCAAATTGGCCCAGAAGACATCAAGGGTTACACCTATAACACCAGTTCTAACAGAAATGGGTACTTACTTTTAGACCTAATGGAAGAATGTGAATTGATACCAACAAACAACACATTCGAAAAGAATAAGGGGAAGCTATGGACCTTTCAATACCCAAATGGAACCAAAGCACAACTGGATTACATCCTTATAAACAAAAAGTGGAGGAATAGCATGATCAACTGCGAGGCATACAGCTCGTTCAACCTAATTGGTTCGGACCACAGAATTGTGACTGCAGAGATCAGACTCAGTTTGAGAGCCAGCAAACCCAGGACAAGCAAGCAAATCAACTATGACTGGGAGAAACTCAGAACTGACAATGCTGTAAAGGATGCTTATACAGTAGAAGTTCAAAACCGCTTTGAAGCACTTCAGTCAATGGATGAAGACCAATCCACCGATTCAATACACCAGAATATAATAACAGCCCACAAGGAATCAGCTAAGAGGCATATCCCCCAGAAACCTAAACGAAAACAGTATGTGCCATGGCAAAACTCTGAGGTTACTTGTAAGCGAGAAGATCTTAAGATAGCCTACAAAGTTAAAACCGAACAACCAACAACCGAAAACATTAACAAGGTTGAGAAAGCTAAGGACGATCTTAAATTGGCCTACAACATCAGCCAGGAAAAGTACATACAGGATAAAACTGAAGCAATTACAACTGCTCACATACAGCAACAATCAAGACTTACCTGGCAAACTGTAAATGAGGTATCTGGTCGGAAAAGTTGTGCAAAGGGGCGCCTCAAAGCCGATAGTCCTGAAGAACGTGTTGGGAAGTGGAAAAATCACTTCAGCAACTTGCTTGGGCAGCCACGAAACATCGAGGTCAGCCCTACAAGGAAAATATATGACAAGACACTACCTATAGAAACAGGGGACTTCACACCTGTCGAACTCCAAAGAAGCATTAAAAGCATGTCCAATAATAAAGCGAGTGGATTAGATGAAATCCCAGCAGAGGTATGGAAAACCGGAGTGCTAAATAGACCATTATTGAATGTTTGCAACCGGATGTTAAAAGGGGAAAAGCCACCACCAATTTGGACTAAAGGTCAACTAAAGCCTCTCCCCAAGAAAGGAGACCTCGGCATACCAACAAACTATCGTGGGATCTGTCTGCTTGTGGTAGCTGCCAAAATATACAATAAAATGATTCTATATAGGATTAGGCCTCACATAGAGAAACTACTGCGTAAGAGCCAAAACGGATTTCGACCAAGTAGATCAACAATAGCTCAGATACTTGCACTACGGAGAATGATTGAAGGAATTAAGTCAAAGAATCTCCCCGCAGTCATGACTTTTGTGGACTTCAAGAAGGCATTCGACTCCATCCATAGAGGTAAAATGCTTGAAATCCTAAGAGCTTATGGAATACCGGAAGTAATTGTTGCTGGCATTGGATTGTTATATTGTGACACAGAAGCGCAGGTACTCTCACCAGATGGTGAAACTGAGTTTTTCTCAATCCTGGCTGGCGTACTGCAAGGTGACACATTAGCACCATTACTATTTGTAATTGTGCTGGATTACGCAATGAGGACGGCCACAAAGGGTGAAGATCTGGGATTCACACTTCAAGAACGCAGAAGTAGTAGATATCCGGCAACTACAGTCACAGACACCGACTTTGCGGATGACATCGCCCTGCTCTGTAATACGCTAGCAGATGCACAGCTTCTACTAAATAAAGTGGAGAGGGCTGCTAAGGAGGTTGGATTGCATATAAATGCTACCAAGACCGAATTCATGACCTTTAATATTGATGGAAACTTGACAACCATTGATAATAATCAACTAAGGAAGGTCGATGACTTCCAGTACCTTGGATCATGGATAGAGAGTAGCAAAAAGGACATAGAAGTTAGGAAAGCAAAGGCTTGGGTAGCTCTATCAAAAATGGATACCATCTGGAAATCAGATCTCTCCAGGCACCTGAAGACTAAGTTCTTTCGAGCCACAGTGGAAAGTGTATTTTTATACGGGGGTGAGACCTGGACACTGACTAAATCACTTGAACAACGAATTGATGGTTGCTACACAAGACTACTAAGGGCAGCCCTAAACATCAGCTGGAGACAACACATGACAAACACCGAGCTTTATGGTACAATACCACCTGTATCAACCACCCTCCGTGAACGCAGATTAAGATTCAGTGGGCACTGCTGGCGAAGTAAAGACGAGGTCATACCAGATCTACTTCTCTGGCAACCAACTCATGGAAAGCGTAGTTGTGGACGACCAGCCATAACATATATAGATCAACTTGAAAGGGATACTGAACTTGGGAGAAACGAAATTGCGACAACTATGGAGAATTGGGAAGCCTGGAAGGATCTCATTTCCACTGTCCGAGTTCGCTCGACCTAGTAGTAGTACATGATGCATTTACAAAGGCGGGGTAGCTCAGTTGGTTGAGCACCGGGCCTGCAATCTATTGGTTGTAGGTTCAGCCCCGCCAGGGTCCACTCAGCCTTTAATCCACTGGGGTCGATAAAATGAGTAACAGTTAAATAACTGGGAGCAAATCTTGGGATAGGAGTAGCGACCACCCCTACCCTCGGGTAGCAGCTATCGAAAGAGGAGCCTTCGGGTTTTGCCTCCGGTTTCGGCCGACTGTTTGCTTTTTTTTACATGATACTACATTTGTCATTACTTTATGCCCTAATACATTATTAAATTACATGGTGTTAAGAATTGCATTTACGACAGTAATCAGTGCAAATAACACCGTTAGGCCTACAGGAACAAGAACAGTGCGCATTCCAGCCGCTAGGGGGCCACTGTACATGTGTAAACATTAAATGTTCTTCCATTTCTTTGCTTTTATTCCGTTTTTTTTCAGTTTTTTTACTACCTAGTATTTTTTTGAAATTATACAAAATAATTGTCAATACATTGATATGTCAGAATTAAACTGGTGCAGAATAATATTAATGGCCAAAAATATTGATGAAATTATAACAGTTTAAGCTTATATAAAAATCGTTTCAAATTTTTGGTGCTACTTCGTCATGTCGACACCTCCTACCAATTTTTTACCTGTAAGTTTTTGTGTTTTTTAATGATTTTTTGATATAGGTGAATGTTCTAGAACATTAGTAGATATATTTTTTATGGTAGCTAGTGTTATTTTTAATAGCTAGTATTTATTGAAATTTAAAAAATATGGTATTTTTTTTTATTTTTATTTTTATTGGTTAAGTATTCGTGAACATTACAAGATATAATTTAATAACCTAGCTAGTGTTTTTTTTACTAGCTAGTATTTCCTTAAAATTATAAAAGAAATTTGTGAAAACATTGATATTTCAGAATTAGGCCTAAACTGTTGCAGAATATATTAATGATCAAAAATATTATATTCGTATTCGTAAATTTTATTTTATTATTATATTATATATTATATTATATTATTAATATTATTCAAATATTATATATTATAACAGTTTACAGCTTATATTAAAAATAGTTGGATATCTTTTTAAACATCGTCACGTCAGTTTTCTGAATCCAAAATGTCACTGATTGCGATCCAGCTATTATTTTAAGATACCGGTAATAATTTAGGCTTGTTAACTAACCAACAACACATAGGCCTATACCGGTTCACAGCAACATATTAAAAAAATCAGTTTTAAACACTTTAAATACCTCGCGAAATACCTAGCTAGTAAGTAAATAATTCACTAGCACCATAAAAATACTAGCTACTACTAGCTAATTCCTTAATAATGTGATGACTTTGATGATTATCTTACAATCGCATGTTTGTTTTGTTTATTTTTTATAATAATTTATGCGACTGATGATATGCGAGCCAATAAAATGGGTTCAAAGCTAAAGTGAATGTTTAAAAATAGAAGATGGCGGCTCTGGAAGCACTTATTATTACACAAATATAATAACATCACCAAATAAAGAAGAATTATATAATCTAAAATGTTCAATACCTTATGTTAATTAAAGTAATATCCACACTGATTTACTCAAAGTTATGGACTTTCCACAATGAAGATTTACTAAGACTAGGAGGAGTTAGAATACTAAAATCCTCCCACATAATCGGTAGTTTAGTAGTTTCCGTTTCTCCTTCACCTAAGTAACTATAGGAGCCTTGTTGCTGAGCAACTCGCCCCAGAGTTAACCACAAGTCCCGCCCCCATATCTGCCTAACTCCTCGACCAATAGAATCCAATAAATCGGAATAAACCCGTTGTAAGTCTCTCCCGGTCCCGGAGAACCCCAACACCAACAAACAATTTAAAACATCGCCAACCTCATTCTGCAGACCGGATACACTTTCCGCGATTCGCTTAAGCGCCGCTAGTAGCGCTAAATGCTCGTTGGCGCTGCCCTTCTTCAGGGAGTGCAGCTTGCGTTGCGCTTTGCGTTGATTTCTCTGGGAATGGCCGGACAACCTGGACCGGAATGAGCGGACACTGGAAGCCGCGGTCCCGGTCAAACTGGACGTGTCACTGAATCCGTCGCAAACTTCAGCTCCGTCCGTGGTGTCCAACTCGGAAACCTCCAAAGTGCCCAAGTCGATCTCTCCGAAACGAGTCACGTGACCAGCGAAGGTTTCCATGTGCTGTTCTATAACGCTACGCAATCCCTTACATGCGGATACTAACTCAACTCCCAAGTGAGTTTCTATTAAATCCGTCCGGTTGTGTTTGTAGATGAGAGCCACGGCGTCGAACCAAACGTGGCCTTGTACCAAAACCTCCACGGCCGACTCCGGGTCACCCAGGTGCTGGTCGTAGACGCTCGCTGCGTCGCTATGGTTACCGGACGACGCAAGTCTGTCTGCCAGGCGGCGTAGCAGACCGGAGCGCTGCGTGGCCTCCTGGTGCAATCGATGACTGCAGGCCAGGCACATACGGGAGTCCAAAACGGACTCGAACAGAGGCAAACAAACGGAAACGTCGCCGATGTTAAACAACAGTAATGCGGCTTCACGCTGCCGATTACAGCCAATCAGATACTCGGAATAAGCGCGACAAACCTCCTTATACTCATACGAGTTAATATCGTAAAGAGTCATGCATTCCCGGTACAGCTTCCTTTCCTTGGTGAGACTAAGAACCTCTTTGAAGAACTCCGACCCTGATTCTTTGAGATTGGTCAACGCCTTCTGGAATCTCTCGAGTTTGCAATCGATCTTGTATCTCCTATAACTGACTCCCAACTCGAGGAAGCCGTTCAATTCCTCCAGGTACTCCCCGGGGTCCATGTGGGAGCGCTCCGCTACCATCAGACACAGTTGGAGGTCGTAGGTTCCCAAGGCGATCCGGTACAACCGGGATATATCGACGACCAGCAGTACGAACTTCAACGCTTCGACCCAGTCCGTCCTCAATGACACATCGCAACCGCTAGGTGGAGTAACATCGTCTACAATCTCTACCCCACACTCAATGCTAGTAGAATTACTTTCTGAATTTACTTTCAGTTTGTAAATTAACTCTAAGACCGACTCCAAGTCAACTTCCGACTGCCGAATATAAGTCATTAATAATGACGTAATCATCTTAGAGTTATTGGTACGTTCTAGAACATTTCTAATACCATGACAAACTAAATCTAACTTATTCCCCTGAGTCGAACCCGCTTGTGGTTTCGTTGTCTTGTTATAAAACACGCCGTACATCGTCTCAGAGGTATCTTCTGTGGAAAGTTCGGATAGAAATAAATTGAGGGAATCAGATGAGTTGAGTTGGGAAACAAACCGGTGGATATTGGAGATAAACAGCCCCGGGCTGTGATCGTAGAGGATGTTCATGTTGACCCGGTGCTTCCGACACAGACGGAAGGCCGCCTTGTAGTCGGCCCGGTCCAGGTCCGTCTGCAGCGCGTCTACGATCAGCGACCGCGGGTGTATGACCTCCAGGTTCCCTCGGGGTGCGATCTGCAGCACCACCCTGGTGCCGAGGGGGTCGACGGAGATCAGGAAGGATCCGCGCTCGATCCTACGGTCACAGTCCGACAGACCGCCGTCCAATAGCGTCGTTATGGGGACGGACCTAGAAACAGTTCGACACACTGTGTAGGGTGACGTCACGCAGGTGAGGATTATAAACTTTGAGTGAAGAAGAAAACTGGTGACGTCATTGGCCACTTTAGTTGAGTTGACAAACAGTTGGCGGTTCTTCGAGAGTGACAGTAGAATCTCGCCACCTCCTATTGTACAGACTGCGGCGGTTGGGCATAATGACGGTAACCTAGCGACACGACCCTCGTGGTCCAACCAAGGCGTGGTCACTAAGGTATCCATGGTAATGACCAGTCGCCATAGGTGACCATCTCGCGATTGGGCCACTATAGACCCAGACTGCACATTGCGACTTATAGTAGCTAGTATGTTAGGGAACTCCTTGGGACCCCAAATAATATCTAAGTGCTGATTGGTTAAATTAATTCGGCAGAAATAAATTAAACTTTTAATTTCTTCGCATCGGACCACCACAATAAACTCCAATAGTTGGTGACGTCGGCCCGTTATTAGTAGATGAGTGACGTCATCGGGGTTGTTAACTACGGTGGATAGATCGTGGCGTGACGTCAGCATTAGGTCACCGTGTTTAGGGGGACCCCTACTGGTGTTGTTGTAGGCATAATAGTAAATAAAGTTATTGGTGCGGAGGGAGATAAAGTTGTTGTTTGTGGGGGGAGGCGAGAAGGCTATGATAGATACACCGGTGGAGTGATTGTGTGACGGGGTGTCATTGTGTGATGGGGTGTCGCTGTTTGACGGGGTGTCATTGTGTGACGAGGTGTCATTGTGAGACGAGGTGTCTTTGTGTGACGGGGTGTCATTGTGTGACGGGGTTTCAGTGCCTGACAAGGTGTATGCTGACCTTGGTGGCGGGATAGAACATCGAGAGAAAGGGGTAACTAATAAACTGTCACCATCAGTAACAACAACTACGTTATGATCAATAGGTTCCGTGGAAGAATTTATAATATCAAGGTCACTGACCACAGTATATAGGTCATTGACCCCTTGAGATAGGTGATTGACACCAGTTGTTAGAGCATTGCCCTCTGTGCCCTCTGTAGCAAGGTCATTGACCCCCGTGGTGAGGTCACTGACCCCTGTGGTAAGACCATTAATCCCATTAGCAAGGCCATGTGGTAACCGAGTGTCTGTGGTCCCCAGACTGCTACAGTCTACTCCCAAGGTCCACTCGTACTCAACAATGCTGCCGGTTACCGTGGCAACCAGTAGATTGTATTTATTCCTCTCGTTCCAGGAAACGCAAGTGACGTCATTGGGGTAACACAGACTCTGTTTACAGTACCAGTGGTAGTTGTTGACGTACCAGAGTTGAATTACAGATGGATTTACTCGAGTGGGGTGGATAGATTGGTACCATACAGCGAGTAACGAACTGTCTGAGTTCCACAACAGTTCCCGAACGTGGAACCCGTCGGAACAGAGGTGGAGTCTGAACGAACCGTGACGTAAACCGTTCCGCTCAAAGAACGCGACTTCCGTGGCGTCCCTTTGGAGGCGCGTCGACGAGATCAGGGCGCCGGAGGGCTTCCACGCGAGCGGAGCCCCCAGACCTGGGGTCGACTCCGAGGTGGATTGCAGCACGCCATCGCGAGAGTAAACCCGGAATCGGCGGAGAGAGTCGACGGGGTCGACGGAGGGAGACGACGAAGTACAGCGCGTCGGCGCGCCAAGAGACCCGAGGACGGGAGTCCGATGGGAACGGAGGGGAGCAGGTTCCACTCGGTGCCGAACTCGATCCGTTCCGCGCTACAGCCCCCTGTTTCCCCTCGGAACCGTGGAACTGCGTCGCCTTGCTCCCCCCAACCGGCGTTTATCGGAATCTCGCAACCGAATTCACTCGGATTCAAATCGAACTCGTCGACTAAACCTTCGAACTCCTGGTTCATCATTATGATCTTCCCGACTGCTGTTACCAAGACGACGATCTCCCGATCCGGACTCCATACCATCGCGTCCAACCCATCTACGACGCGCCCCCGCCGTCTCTACGCTGTCGCCCACGCATGTAACCAACTCCCCTCCTCCGAACGCGACGCACCATCTCCACTCCACGAACTCCAACCCGATAATCTCCCCGTTTTCCCGCTGGAAACCTCGCGAGTTGTTTCAGCGAGTAATCCTCGTCGAGTTGGAACAAGCTGCATTCCGACTCCAAGACTTTTA
>JAUCBJ010008144.1:0-39044 GCA_032718475.1 Nemertoderma westbladi
TACAACAGAGAGGACCAGTCATGCCGCGGCAAGGCAGATTTCGTTGTTCTGCTAGCACGCAGACTAAGTCTTACCTTGGCCACAATAAGGCGGTGATCACTGGAGAAGGGTCGAAGTGTAAATGCATTACAGTCTTGTATAGAGCTCCTGTATTTCCTACGAAACAGAATATGGTCTATCTGGGACTTGTGACCACTGGGTCCACTATGAGTCCATAGCTTTCCAGTTCGCTTCTTGAACTGGGTTCCAGCCGAAAACAATCCATTTCCAGAGATAAAATCCTGAAGATGGACAGAATTTCGGTTAACACTATTGCTATAGACCCAGGGCGATGTAGGTGATTGATGCAGACTTGCATTAAAGTCTCCCAGGAATGTTAAGAATGCATGCTGATTCACTCCATCAGTAGCTGCTTGTAGATTGTGGTAGAAATTTTCCACCTCCTCTACAGGGGCAACACTAGTTGGAGAGTAGCATACAATCAGAACCACCTTAGGAAACTTCTTAGCCAGTCTTCCAGAACATGAGAAGTGGCAACGGATGATGCGGTTAGAGATTTGGTCTATTTTGTCCAATGCTGCATGTGCAGTTGGATTCATCAATAGACCAATTCCACCATTGCCACTATCATCTGCTGACGCGAGGGCGAGTTGCCAACCGCCCCCCATGTCCTTAATCAGAACCTCATCAGTCTGTCCAGTCTGCATTCGGTGCTCTTGAACACCCACTGCGCTAAGAGAAAGCTTATCTGCCAAGGCAGTCAGCTCACCTTGTCGCATTGGGGACCCGAGTGTTAGGGTGTTTACTGAGGCTAGTCAGTAAGTTTATATGTAGCATGTAGGTCAGTAGGTCTAAAATGAAAAAAAAACGCGAGCGAAGCGAGCGAAATGTTTTTATTTTAACAATGCAAAATGGAAAAGAAACGCGAGTGAAGCGAGTGAAATTTTTTATGGCAAATTATTTTTCTCATTAAATTGCAGTTTTGCACACACTTTATAACTTTTTTACACCTCATCAGCGCACTTTATGACTTTTAATATTTTGCACAGATTACCGCGCACTTTTGGTGTTTTTCACACAATTCCGCGCACTTTTATTTCAATTCCGTGCACTTTTACCGCGCACTATTTCAAAACCACGCACAACGCGTTGCGATTTTTGCACTCCATTTGCAGCCTGGATACTATGGACTATTTACATCAAACTAGGATTGATTAACGAGCGAAGCGAGTGACACAAAAAGCTAAAGCTACGGGACCTAAACACTACAGGCAGACAGGACCTAATGCTACTGACCTAACTCAGTAACTGCCTAAGTATACCGATTTGGACCTAACGCTACCAGGCTGCCAGATTGTACATTTGGCCTACCCACGAAAGAGATTCTCAAAAATGTTTCCATTTCGTGCACAACTTTTATATATTAGCACAATTTATTAATTTATAGGCCTATAGGCTAATGACAGAATTACTACTGGTTGCCAGTAGGCGTAGTCCTAGACAGACTGACACATAAGGACTCTGCATACTGGAAGCATCATCGACCAATCAAAATTGCTAATCATCCCCTTCTATTCCCTTAGAAATTGGAGCCCTCCTATTGGCTTGTTTGTTTATAGTCTTACTCTTGATGCGGATTTCAAGCAATGTTAGAATTTTGAATAGTAATTTGTACCCTTCTATTGGCCTGTTTAGGGGTGACTAGGCCAGCTTTACTCCCCAGAGGAAACTCTAGTACTCATTTAGCTACCACTTAAGGATGCAAGGCAGAGATGCGCCCTGGCTGGTCCCTTTAAAGCATTCGTGCCGAAACGAAAACTGCCCTGGCCCATGTGAGGATTGAACCCACGACCTACAGGAGATGTGAATTCAATGCAACCACTACACCAAGGTGGAACCTATAAGCTGAGGGTAAGGTAGAAAGCTGAACAGCCAATACAATTACAGGAGGCGTTTAATTGCTAAGATGCACTGTCAAGACAACGGAATAAATAATAACAGAAACAGCTGGGATTAAATAGGCTTGCAGTTACACATCACAGACTGATTGCTTACTTACAGGCAGTCTTCTGATAAAGTATTATATATAGTTATAGAGTCATAGTCTTACGGCATAGTCGGCGGCAATAACGTCACTGGCAGCCTTCCTCTTCATTCTGCTGGTGGGGTTGCCATCAACAGCAAAGTCGGGGAACGCAACAACTTTCTTGATTGCAATCTCCGACTTACATTCCCCCTTCATCGTCTTATTCCTGACGCCGGCCTAAGGAATGCAATGCAAACATAATGAATTAAACTAAGTTGACTCAATAATAAAAATAAAATTACTATCTATTATATCAAATAAGAATAAAGAATGCATTGCATGTGTTGAGTATATTATTATTATAAATTAAACTTAGAAATTAATATCCAAGGTGCTGTTTAAATCAGTCATAGTGAGCAGTATTCATTCAGTTTTGTATACCGGTACCTAAACCACGCCGTACCGTACCCGTGCATTGTGTCTGTATATCTGGTACATGTATGTATGTATATAACCGTGAATATATTACTAATAATAATAAATAGTACCGGTACTACTAATAGTTCGTACATCTCTAAAACAAAGAACACTATATAATAATAAAATTAACTTACATTTCCGTGGTAGTCCTTGGCAAATACGCAATAGCGTAGTTGGCGTGCCACACTGATGAACGGTATGCCGACGTCAGGAACTCCGCTCATTCCACGTGTCATCCAGTGCGTGTATGGCGCACCGACGAACACACCAGGATCCGGGTCCCAGAATTGTGACAACGGGACCGAAATGGTTCGTACGGTGTACTGGAAGCAACTTATTAGCAATTATGATTAGCAATTTTGATTGGTCGATGATGCTTCCGCATGCGGTGTCCTTATGTGTCAAGTCTAGACAGTTACAGTACTGAAGATGATATATGTATTTACAGCTATAGCCAGACAGCGCCAGATATTAGTCCCAGTAGCTTTAGGTCCTGGCAGCCTGGTAGTTTTAGGTCCTGGTAGCATTAGGTCCGTGGCGTTAGGTCCTGGCAACCTGTTCAGCTGTTAGCGTTAGGGCCGTGCCATTCGGTCAGTAAGTCCACCCAGGTCAGTATAACCAGGCAGGTTAGTATAAAGGAGCAGGTTACAGAGGCGAGTTGAAAGGAACCAAAACAATAAACGAGAGTTAGGAATAATATAGTTGAGAATTAGCTCTCTCATGTACAGTAGGCTTCAGGAACATGGCCTAATGATGTAATGCACCAGGACCTAAAGCTACATGACCTAACCCTGTAAGGCTACAGTACTTAATATCGCCAGGACCTAAAACTATGGGCTGATGGGGCTAAATGCTAGTAAGTACTGTACTGTAGTAGGGTAGTGCCTAAGACGCTGTATATTTTCCAATTACAATAAACTAAATTCAATTGTTACAGGACCTATAGTATACCGGTTTGGACCTAACGCTACATTACCACTGACTAGGTCTAATTAGAAGATGTTCCATACAGGAAATATGGTTCATGGACAATAGCAGGTTTCCATATTACACACACACACACACACACCGACATACAAACAGACATACTGTACAAACAGACGAATTGACTTTTCAATGTTGATTAAGCATCGCCCTGACTTGGAAAATTGACGTGTTTACAGAATTCGACTTTGCAAAACTGTTATTTATGAGTAAAACTATAATGTGTCATTTTGACCCAAACGGCCCTTGGCGTTGCCTAAATAATAAAAGTCAAATTAAAAAAATGTGTTAAAGTAAAAGTTGTGACACGGTTACATTTGGATAGAGCATAAAAAAGTAGGAGAAGTCATGAAATATTGTGACCCCAATCATTATATTGAATTTGTACAATACATGTAAACTTCATTTTGGGTCAATTTGACCCAAAGGGTCCTCGGCGGGTTAAGGGTTTAATTTGCTTGTAAAGGATTCCTCACGCTCACATCCTCAATGCCAAGCTCCAAATCCAATGACGTCTCCTGTAATGTCGTTTACTCTTTCTCTTGTCCCTCTTGTAAGGGGGAATATGTTGGACACACCATCCAACACTTGTTGGAACGCGATAGACAGCACAAGATTGGGACGGCCAATGATGGAAGTAAGACTACACAGCCACATCATGACCCACCGCGGCGATCCCAATAGACGTTGGCTGAGTGACTGGCGTGAATTGTTAATTGTTAAACATTTCAAAGTAATTGCTAGACACCCATTGCGCCCAGTCTTGCAAAAGCTTGAAATGTATTACATTCAAACACGCAAGCCCGCTATCAACAAGCAGAAACGTGATTGGCTTAAGTTTGTGGTGCTGCTTCCCAGTGGTTAGTTGCCTACAGACCTCTCTCTTCATTTCAATACTCGTTCTGTCATCCTTTGTTATTGTCTCTCTACATTTCCTGTTTGGCTTCCTGAGAATGCCTTGATCTGCGTGGCGAAACCTACCGATCATTTGGCTGCTGTCAGCTGATCACTGATTGCATGCAACGTCTAGGTCTTGTTGCTTTTTAGTTTTTTATATACTGTACTTTAGTACTGCAAACCTTCCGGTAAGGTTGTTTACTTAACGTGCTTGATAAATAAATAAATATAATTCGTAATTATTGGTTACTCAAGCTTCTACTTCAATAAATAGGTTAACATAATAATATAATCGGGTTAAATTATTATTAGTTGAAATACAGTAGTCTTGCACTTTCCCCATTACTAGTATCATAAACGAAACTTTATATTACCACCATCAGATACGCCGCAAACTTAGAACACAAATACCGCTATACTGTATTGTTCACGAGTAGATGAGACACGTTGAGGTAACATTGAGGACTATCAGTGCACCTTAATGGCCTACAAATTAACTTGAAGAGTTCAGTGCACCTTAACACACATTAATAGTTGAGTTCAGTCAATGCACCTTAGTACATAATACTGTAGTTGAGGGCACTCGGTGAACCTTAGCTGGCCCATTTTATGGTGACCATTTTATATTTGCTTCCCATGAAATTCGACAGCAACACCCACAGAGGGTTTACAGATTGTTCAACTTTGGGAGTTAATGTGGGGCCCTCCTTGCCTGGCAGTTAACAGCAAAAGAGATGAGTCTTCGCGTTGCTTCCGGTGTGTCGTATTTCACCTGTACAGATAACTTTACTTTTATTGTTTGGGATAGAATAGATCATTACTGTAACCTGTTCCTTTCCATGATTGTTGTCGGCATTTGAATAACGAATTCAAATTAAATTAAAGCATGAAAATATGGTGTGCTGTGAATAATATAGATGTTCTCTCCTGTAGGAATGAAACCATAACAAACACAGTTAGATGAATTCACTCTGCAATTAATTCATTAAGCAGGTTAATCTCTGTAACTAATATGACACATTTATAAGAAGAAAAACATCCCTTATAATATAATATTTTGCAATAATATATAATAATATGAACAGGAAAATATTATATGTAATAGTAATAGTAATATATAACAGTAATCGCGTTATAAATATACAAATCTGAAACATGACCTACTATAGTAAGTCATGTCTGAAAATTAAACTAACATAATTATATAATATATAAAAAATAAATAAACAGGTAAACAATAGAGTCTTACACCCCACAAACAACAAAAAAACATTGAATCAGGACATTACGCCCAAAATAGTACTCGGCCCTTGGGCCATCGACAAACCACAAACAATACAAACACAAAAACACGACATAAACAAAAAACAACAAACACAAATCAAATATATTAAATATGCTCAACATACAGGAGTGTCTCGCACCCTAACCCTAAGCCTAACCGCCATACACTAAATGATACCGGTATTATACTGCACAAAAGCTAAGCCTATATTCTATAATAAAATATATGACATTATGTCGCCTCAAAACCGATGACCTATAATTATATAAGTAGAAGCCAATAATTGCTAAACAATTTAGGAAACATTCGGGGCATTGCGAGCGAAATTGACCGGCCTAACAATTCATCAATTAATAAAATAAATTAGATAAAAATAAAGTTGCCAATAAATTATGAAAATATAATAATTACATTTCTAGAATATTACTTTCTACTATTCGTTATATTATTCGTAAAATATGATATTAAATTATGAATTACAGAATAACCAGAAATAGTTTATCCCACGTCACGCCGACTGCATGGTCTTTTAGTTCTACTGTAGAGTGCATTATGCCGCACACCACGTGAATAAATATTCGCCAAAATTCGCATTCATAGAGTCACTGAAGTTAGTCTTCTATTCATAACATAATCCTTGTACGTACATTATTGGTATATTATTGCGTGGGTGGTACTCAACAGCACAAACTCTATGGTATTGGGTTCATAAATCACAAGCGATAAGCAGTATTAGTATTATGTCATACCTGGAAATTCCCACTGATAAAGCTGAGTACTGTATATATAAGGATGGTAGAATAGACTACGTACTGTATAATGGTTTATTTTATCGAGATGTGTGAATATTAGTTCCACGTTTCCAAATGCGATTTTGTTGGTGTTGGTAAATAAATTTTATATCACAATTGCATATTATAATGATAATGATGGTCAATGTATTCTAAAAGGAGTAAACATTTACACCTATTTAATATATTTCTGTTCATAAATAATTAATCTACATTGTAATTTTCAGTATTTTTAATTTAATCGTTCTTACTTATCCTCACAAATTTTATTGAACTATTTAGATACGCAATTTTATCATAAAAACCTATAATAATAGTATTATTATGTAATTAAGTTAATTTAAAATTCGCCAAATTAAGTTTCAATAATTGTACCTACAACAGGAAATGGTAGTGGGGTACTTACAGTAGTGTGGGGGTTGCCGCTACACATATACCTATACGCTACACCTATACCCGATTGACTGTTGATTCATAAGCTGTTGATTCTAATCTCAATTAAATTGGGTTTTCTTCAATATCCCCTACTCTCGTTAGTCTCGTTTATTGTTTTGGTTTCTTTAAACCGCCCGCTGTTACCAGCTTGTTTTCTAAACTGGCTACAAGTAAGTGTATTTTATAATAACCACCGCGTTTTTGCTAAAAATCATTAATAATAAGGGCGAGGGTTTAATGAAAATAGCTGAAAATGAAAGAATATGGACAAACTTTTTAAAACCCTTGCCGACGGAGGTTACCGAGGACTTCATAATTCAAAAAAGTCACTCCGAATCACAAAACTGATTAACTTATTTAATGCTTTTAATAGTATAGTGCGACATTGAAATAAGTATTTAAGCTACCTGGTGAAGAAAAATTGTAAAAAATGTTCCATACTTTACAAAAAAGTATTATATTGTAGCAACTCACTCCATAGTCTGATAATAATGTCTGAATGTGAGTTGCAAATATCAAACCAAAATCTAGTTAGGAATCCTTAAAGTCTGATATCTAGTTGTTGTTATGATTCGTTGCCAGGCAACCAGCAACTCGTTCCTTCAGTATGCTGGGCCGTACAATGTACAGCATTGGTTTTTATATTATATTTATACATGAATTGCTGCCGCTACATGACCCCTACATGACCGTATAAAAGTCAGTCTTGGGTCCATGGGTGATGTAGGGACCCAAATGGACGCTCTAGGGGAGTCCGATGGGCGTCCCGCCGGACAAAAACGTATTTGGCGTCGTGTATATTCGTTGGAAATGATGACAGCGTTGGACCATGGCGAGATGTGGGTATCGGAGCAAACTGTCTGACTGTCTGACGGAGTTGAGGAAGGATTGTAGATGGGGTGTGCTGGGTGTCTGGAGCTGGTGGAAGGAATTCACCCGGGATAGTGAGGGGTTCGGATAGTGAGGGGTGAATGAGTTCGGCAGATGAGGTGCCCAAGTCCTCCTTGGGGGAGGTTCGGATGCCTACCAATACCCATGGTAACTCATCGACCCAATGCGGGCCAGTGAGGGAGGCACTTGAGGTGATGATGGAACCGCTCGACCAGCCCATTGGCTTGTGGGTGGTAGGCTGTGGTGGGGTGCAGGCGGGTGCCCTGCAGCTGGTTGATGGCTGACCAGAGCTGCAAAGTGAATTGCTGTCCTCTGTCAGAGGACAAATCAGTAGGCACACTGAACCATGCAATCCAATCCAGTTCGCTATGAAGACTCGGGCGCAGTTCTCAGTAGTGGTCTCCATGAGGGGCACAGCCTCTGGCCATTGAGTAAATCGGTTCACTACTGTAAACAGGTGGGTGTACTCGCGGGAGAGTGGTAGGGGGCCAAGCAGATCCACGTGGATATGGTCAAACCGTCGGTGGGGAGCCTCAAAGGTGCTGAGGGGAGCGTGAATGTGTCGTTGAACCTTGGAGGATTGACATGTTACACAGGTTTGCCCATTCACCCACCTGTTTGCAGAGTCCATGCCATACAAACCTTTCAGCGATGAGAATCTTGGTGGTGCGCGCACCAGGGTGGGAAAACCCATGAATGGCGTCAAAATCCCGATGTCTCCAAGCAGTGGGAACGATAGGGCATGGTTGTCTGACGGAGACGTCGCTGATCAGAGATGTGCCAGTTGGACCAAATGGGATGTCCTCTAACTGGAGCCCAGATATAGCAGTTCGGTAGGTGGGGATCTTTGCATCAGCTAGTTAAGCAGTTGCCATAGCTGTGTAGTCGATGTCGGGAAGACTGTTTCTCACTGCGTGGATGTAGGGGAGGTCCTGGAGAGTGCATCTGCCACACAGTTATCCTTGCCAGCGATGTGTTTGATAGTTGTGGTAAATTCGGATATGTAGGCCAAGTGGCATTGCTGGCGGTTAGACCACGGGCCGCTGATCTTGGCGAAAGCGAATGTTAGCGGCTTGTTGTCAGTGTATGCTGTGAAAACGTGGCCCTCCAGGAACTACTTCTAAGTGACGCACCGCGAGGTACACTGCGAGGAGCTCCCAGTCGAATGCGCTCTACTTTATCTCTGGAAGACGTAGTTGGCAGCTGAAGAAAGCTAGTGGATACCACGAGTTACCACTTCCACTGCTTCCACTACACTATAGCTTCCACTGCTGTTCCAGAGGCGTCCACTGTAAGTGCAGTGCGGGTGTTTATGTTGGGCATGGGTGACTAGTGTTGCATGGGCGAGGGACTCTTTGCTGAAAGGCGGCCAAAATATCAGAAGTCCAGTCTAGAGTCTTCGGATTGCAGGCAAGGGCGCTGTGGAGTGGCTGCATGATGGCGGTAGCCACGGGGATAAACAAATGGTAAATCCATTTCGCGGTCGCGGCCATCCCCACGAACTCCTGCAGTCCCTTGATCGAGGTTGGCTGGGCGAATTCTCTGATGGCAGCGACCTTGTCCAGGAGCAGAACAGAACTCGAACAGGCTGAACGGCGTGATGACCGCGGTCTTGGCAATGTCCGTCTCAGTGACTGGGATCTGGTGGTAGCCGCACACCAGATCGATCTTTGAGAAGATCTTCGCTCTGGACAGTCTGGACGAGAAGTCCTGGATGTGGGGATGGGGCACTGGTCGGGAGTTGCGGCGTCATTGAGTCGCCTGTAGTCGCCACACAGCCGCAAACTGCCTGAGGGTTTAGGGGCCATGTGCTGCGGGGTGACACCTAGGTACTGTTGGACCAGCATCGGTATCTGGGTGGCATGGACAGTGGTGGGAGTGAAGGAGTTCTGGTGGGAGGCCTCCCACAGTGCATGAGCCTGGTCCATAACTCTGTCGAGGTCACGGAAGTCCTCTTTGGCAAGTTGGAGGCGTATTTCAGTCTGCATCTGATGGAGGAAGGCCTCCTCGAAGAGCAGACATGAGTGGTTGTTCCACAACTCCTCGACGAGATGCAAGCATCTCATCGAGGGATTGCGAGGGGCAATGGTCTCCGAGTCCATTAAGGTCCCATAGGCAAGTGGCACGGTCTTGTTGGGAGATACCTTATGCCTTAATAAGTTGCGCTTTTAGTTTGTCATATTTCTCTACGGCAGGAGTGTCATGGATGAGCATCAGCAGCTGGCTGGCGGTATCCTGATCCAGTTCTTCCACGACGTAGTAATACTTTGTATCATCCGCTGTGATGCTGCAGATGACGAATTGTGCTTCAGGTTGCGTGAACCACACCTCTGGTTGAGAAGTCCAGAAGTTCGGCAGTTTGAGTGCAACAGCATTTGCGATCGCATTCTGGGCTTCAGCCATTGTTGCCTCAAAAGTACGTTTTGAGTTGAATGTAATGTCAGTTGTGCCGGGTCACCAATGTAGCAACTCACTCCATAGTCTGATAATAATGTCTGAATGTGAGTTGCAAATATCAAACCAAAATCTAGTTAGGAATTCTAAAAGTCTGATGTCTAGTTGTTGTTATGTTGGCAACCAGCAACTTATTCCTATGCTGCCGGGCCATACACATATTTCCAATTGGGGTGTCGTTTCAGCCTTTGGAAGTATTTCTGGGCTTCTAATTGGCTGTTTCTTCAATAAGCTCACCTCATTGGCTAACACTCTCCCATAGCCAAAAGGTGTGTCGGTTCAGCCTAATTGCCAGAAGGGGCTCACTCAGAGAGTTTCCCCAAGCAACATCCCTTTTGGCAATTAGGCTGAACAGACACACCTTTTGGCTTTCGAAGAGTGTTAGCCAATGAGGTGGGCTTATTGAAGGAACATCCAATTAGAAGCCAATAAATACTTCTATAGGCTGAAACGACACCCCCAATTTGAAATATGCGGGCGTGCAATGTACAATGTACATCATTAGTTTTTTATTCTATTTTAAACATAAAAATATGCTGCGGCCACTATATATTTGCTATGAAAGTATTATTTGTTCTACCTGTAAGCAAGGTAATTGGTTTTCAAAGATTTCCCGTGCGCAAATTAAAATTTTGAAATTAAAATACCTTCCATGCCTCATAATCAGTTTCTGCCTAAACCCCTTCAGGTTGGCTAGAGCTGCTGTAAAGTACGGGACGTGAAGTGCGGGACAAGAAATGGAAAACATGATAAATAGAAGGAACAATGCTAAAGGTGGTACAATATTCACATTCACTTCACAGTCACCGATTACACATTTCCCAACCCCATACTTATATAACATTTAGATTAGATGAGGCGAGTTTATTTCAGTCATAGATGCTACAGCACATAGAGTATTACACTATTACAGTATATATGTATAACTTGTATAACAATATGCAAATAACGGTATATTATAATGTCTTTGTATTTAATATATTATGTATTTCTTTTAAGTCACTCGTACATAATGCCAATACCATAAAATACGACGGAATTCGTCATTCTATGTTTTTGAATTACTTAAATACAGGGGGCGGACTTAGGCAAGGTGGTGGGATGCTGGTGTATGCATTCCATTGGTTTGGCGTAGGCGGTTAGATGAATTTGGGAAGCCCTGTGGGGCCAAGGCGACCTTTACTAAGCGCTATTTAAGGTCGCCTTGGAGTGGGCAGGGCAGTACTTCCATATATGTACTGTACACTGCTAAAATGCTTCTACTAGTTTGCTGGGGTATCGCAGTGAGCGCACTGTACGTGGCTTCCCTGTAATAATAATTAAACCCTCCATGCACGTTGAACTGAGCTCTGACAATGCGCGCCCTAGCGGCAGACAGAGGAACTGTAAAAATCTGTCTCTCTGTAGAATTTCTAATTATTAGGAGCCCGCTCGACAGCGGGATACTTACTGTAAAAATCTGCAGGATACTTACTGTAAAAATCTCAGGATATATAACACTGACTGACTGACTGATAATTATCTAGGTTCAGGCACTTCCTGCCTGGCGATTTTGATGAAATTTTGCAAGTAGATTGCTTTGGTGGTTCATAATCGCGTTACTAAATATCAGATCGATTCTATGTGTGGTATTCGATATATTTAGTTTTTTGACATTATTTTGTCGCAAAATTAAAAGCAATGGTAAAATAACAACTCCTGCCTGAGCTGCAGCAGCTAGCTGTGGAGTAGGAACGGTGGAGTGCAGGGCTGTCTGAGATAGAATTCCATCCAGGCGGAATTTCTTGACTTTGACTACACACTTCCTGCCTGCCTTTGCCTTGTAGGAGCAGCGCTGCTGGCTGAGTCGACACTTCCTTATCAGCTCTCAGGTATAGACAGTAAATAGTTGAGTTGTCAGTAAACATAATAAAATATACAACTGCAGTAGGATTATATTATTATTCCACGAATCCTTGGGCTGATTACTTTGTATAGGATATTTGTAGAATGTTCTTAAAAATAATATTCTTATTTTTATTATTACATAGGATTAGCATCATTTTTTAGCTGAAGCATTAATAGTGTAAATTATTGAAGGGGGGAACTGTCCCCCCTTTTCACTTTGACTGATTTGCGGTTTTGTTAAATTTCTTGGTTATAGTTGTTGTGATGCTAAAATTTAATTGGTCTTTGATAATGTAATATTTTGTTTCATATCGTTTAGACCTTCAATTTTCATAATATTAGTTGAGTTTTTGTTTATACATTTGCTCTATAATACTGTATATTATATAATTTGTATTTATTCAAAAAATTGAATGAAAGTGTTAAAGTGTTATACTATTATTATCTTAGTAGAACTACTGACACAAATGTAGAACAGCTAGGATATTTGAGCTTTGTTTGTGTTTTAGTTTTAGTAACTGTAGCTACCCCTTTCTATTGTTAGTTTTGTTCTATAATGCAGCATTGGTTGATTGCCTTAGTAGCCGGTGTTGTAATATTCGTATGGAAATGGAGTCTGCACTTATAATATAGGGTGGTTCTAGGGTGGGTTCAGGGTCATCACTCGCTCGGTGTCCTGGTTGTGCATCAGGGCATTTTTTCATAAATATTCGGTAATCTTATATCTTGTAAACGTGCTTGATAATGAAATTATTTGCCTCATATTATATTTTTGTTAGTGGTAGCAAAGTTTAATTTTTTATTATGTGGGACCATCCACAAAGTCAGCTAGCCTCACGCCTTAGAGTTTAGACAATTGTTTAGTTTAGGCCTACTTACTAGGCCTACAGCTGACTAACATAGTTCATTTGTAATATTCTTGGCTAGGATTCTTCCCCCGGGCTCCTTTCAGCCAGCTTGCTGGCTGTCTTTCTACATAGTTAAGCAATGCTCGTAGGTTGGTAGGTTACTACAACCAAATTTCAGATGAATCTGATGGTTGGTTCTATAATTACACCTACATTTATGTTTCTGTTAATTCGCCCCCTAGCGTCTGACAGAGGAACTATAAATGTAGGTCTGTGTGTAGAATTTAAAAACCTTTGATAGACTACATGTGTACCAAGTTTGGTTCCATTTAATCCACGATTGACCTACTTATTAGCTTTCAAACATTAAACCCAACCAGCCACAAACAAACTAATAATATATTGCATTGTGTTATCACTGGAGCTCTGCTCGAGTTCCCGCAGCTCTGCGGGAACTCGAGCAGAGCTCCAGTGATAACACAATGCAATATATACAGTAAAGGCCATGATACACCACAGGAGTGGCGAGCGGCAGCGGCGGGCGGCCGTGGCGAGCGGCCGTTGTGAGCGGCGACTTTTAGTATGATACACTATAGGAGCGGCGAGCGGCAGCAGCCATTTGTGGTGTATCATCACCCATAGAAAATAATCTGTTCTATTTTAAAAAGTGGCCGCACGCCGCGGCCGCTTGCCGCTGCCGCTCGCCGCTCCTGTGGTGTATCATGACCTTAACTGTAGTATTATTTTTCTGTGGTGTGCTTGTGCATTATTTGAGTGTATTACTCAATAGTATTGTAACTGGCTGACTGGTATTATTTGTTACTAATTACAGGTATATTGTTAATAATTTTAGGGGTGTAGTCAGATTTTTTTTGAAGTGTTGACTACGTGATAAATCTGTTTCAAAATTATCTCAAAATAATAAAATTTAAAAATTAACTGGCAGTCTAGAAATTGGCATTGGAAGGACATATACATGAATAATCTATTTGTGTAACATATAGTGTAACAAATTTGATAACCTGGACGGATTATGTGCTGATACATCAAAAGTGGATTTATTGAACTATCAATAAACAATTAGTTTAATTTAGCCAATTAAATAATTTAGCATAAAATTCATTTTCGTACGAATCCCGTACTTAACATGGGTCCCTCTCCAGTCATTATTAACCTACAGTATAGTAGGCCTACTAGTTGAAAGCCTACATTATTACTAAAATTCATTCACCTGGAATAGTAATAATTACCATTCGCCTCGCCCATACCTTTGCTGATGCTATCAACTGTAAGAAATATTTAACATACACTAATGCTACCCTATGATGAATTTCAAGTTTGTAAGGGACTGGAGTCAGGAGTTTAGGAAGTAGGGCCTAAGCAAACAGTATGGGTGTACTAAGTACAATAATCTTGGCAACCTCATCGATTTATACTAAGCCTGAGTAGAAATCCATTACATAAGCCATTTTTCATCATGAACACCAGCTGTTATTGGTGTTATTTTGTCATTGCGTCTATGGCACTTTTCGTTTATTGAATTTTTTGCAAAAACTAATGACTGTATTTTTCTGAAAATTGCTTTATATGCCCATTCAGACCATTCAATACAGGAGGGTAAAAAATAACACAATTGACCGGATAGTTTCGGAGCCTTTCTTGTGACAAACAGACAGTCAGACAGACAAACAAACAAACAGACAGGATTTTCTTACAGAAAGGAAATCTGAAGATTTACAAATAAAACATTTCAACGATCCAGTGCTTAGAATTCAATCAGCTGGCCTCCCCCCTAACATAGCAGTGGCGGTATTAATTGCAATTCGATTAGTGTCTTTGCTTCTGAGAGACGAACACAGTTAATAAAAGGTCAAACACATATCTGATATCTCATTATTGAGTGTTTGAAACTCGGAATATAGTAATCTTCTAATCTTCTAAATAATTAATAATATAATAAAATAATAAATAATAATAATAATAATGATATTCTCCATAATTGATGTAAATGTAAACGGAGTTAAAATAACGGAACGGAGAAACTAATTTTGAGAGCATTCACAGTAATATCTATAGTATAATAGATACTGTACAGTGCTACTGTAGACTAGCAAGCCTGGTGCGCGAAGGGCCTGGTTTGCTAGTCTATTACTAAGCAAACATATAAAGACTAAATTGAAACACAACTTACTGACTGGTTAGAAGTAGCGAGTAAAGCAGTAGTAGTTCTAAAGACCTACTGTACTTACCAGATATCAAGAGTAAAATATCGAGGGTTGAAAAATATCGAGAGTAAAAATATCGAGTGTTGAAAAATATCGAGTGTTGAAAAAAATCGAGTGTAAAAATATCGACAGTAAAAATATCGAAAGTAAAATATCGAGAGTAAAAATATCGAGTGTTGAAAAATATCGAGAGTAAAAATATCGAGAGTAAAAATATAGAGTGTTGAAAAATATCGAGAATAAAAATATTCCATTTTGCGTGAGCATATTATTTAGGATTATGGGACAATATTGCCGTTCATTGGTTAGTGCAACAGTGCAACAGTGCAAGAAGTGCAAATAAATGCCATTAATTTACCTTGGCTACCCATTTACCAGATTTATTATACTAGCTAGTTTTTGCTATTTTTTTAATAAATATTATAGAAGATGTGCTAGCTATAAATTTTGATAAATATTTTTGTTCTAGAACACATTTTTTAGTTCTAGATCACATTTTTTATTGTTTAGCTTGTTAGTATTTTCTATTTCTTTTTATAAATGTTATAGAACACGTGTAAGCTGCCAATTTTGATAAATATTTTTGTTCTAGAACACATTTTTTTGTTCTAGAGCATATTTAAGAAAAAAAATATCATACAAACCCTTATTAAACAATTTTTACGATATTTTTACTCTCGATATTTCTCAACACTCGATATTTTTACTCTCGATATTTTTCAAGACTCGATATTTTTACTCTTGATATTTTTACTCTCGATATTTTTACTCTCGAAATTTTTCAACACTCGATATTTTTACTCTCGATATTTTTCAACACTCAATATATTTACTCGCGTTAATTTTACTCTCGATATTTTTCATGTCTCGATATTTTTCAATATAACCCTCAAGTCAAAATACTTAAATATCACATTATCATAATAAGGCAAGAATAATTGATACTACTACTAGGTCGAGCGAACTCGGACAGTGGAAATGAGATCCTTCCAGGCTTCCCGATTCTCCATAGTTGTCGCAATTTCGTTTCTCCCAAGTTCAGTATCCCTTTCAAGTTGATCTATATATGTTATGGCCGGTCGTCCACGACTACGCTTTCCATGAGTTAGTTGCCAGAGAAGTAGATCTGGTATGACCTCGTCTTTACTTCGCCAGCAGTGCCCACTGAATCTTAATCTGCGTTCACGGAGGGTGGTTGATACAGGTGGTATTGTACCATAAAGCTCGGCGTTTGTCATGTGTTGTCTCAAGCTGATTTTTAGGGCTGCCCTAGTAGTCTTGTGTAGCAACCATCAATTCGTTGTTCAAGTGATTTAGTCAGTGTCCAGGTCTCACCCCCGCATAAAAATACACTTTCCACTGTGGCTCGAAAGAACTTAGTCTTCAGGTGCCTGGAGAGATCTGATTTCCAGATGTGTTCGCGCTTTCAGACCTTTAGCAGTTTAACCTGCCAATTTTAGGTGTCCTCTTGTTTATAAATCGACTTTAGCCTATAACAAGTATCCAGTGCACATGAAGCAACATTAGCCGAAGCCAGTCTATGCGCGATCATTCACCCACAGTTAAGGGAGACTGGATTCGGATGCTTTGAAGTGATTGCGGTGCAGACCTACGGTATTATTCGATTGATCGTTACTATATAATCTCTGACAATATTATTCACTTTCGGGGAAATATTAACAGTCCCTTTAGGACGTGGCGCTTTAAGTATAAAAACAGAGTTATGACTTATACTAAACACAACGAGATGGCTACTGATTTTCGTAAATAGCGCATTCTTTAGGAGATGCTTTATTATCTGTCACACTACTGCATACGACTTCACACTGCTGCACACTGATCTGCCGACCGTCACTGAATTTGATAATATATAAGGAGGATAGCAACTGACACATGTAGGGAGAAATAGCATTTAATTCACACTAAAACCACTATAATGTAAGTCGCAATTGCTACAGGTAACCGGTCCCTCTTACCTTCAGTAATCAAGAAGATTGGGGTTTTATGATTATTTATCAGTATTCTCCAAATATAACAACATATCCATCAACATATAACAATTAATAACAGACAGTAAACAGAAGTAAATTAGTGATTGTTTTATTATACAGCAATGTTTCAGTTCAGATGTGTGACCAGGTAATAGATTTACGTTCTTGTAATCAAAGCCGTCTAATGTTTGGCCAAAGTCTGAAACTTCTACAGAAGTACAGAAGAATTTCCTAAGCCGATGTTCTGAGGCTCAGAAAGGTAAACAAAAACCATAATGCATTGCGCGGTTTTCCATAGGCCTCTGTACAAGATAAAATGAAAATCGCTCTGATTGGCTGAGCTGAGCGAGCTGAACAAAGAGATGTTCCACGTTTACAGTAAATCAGCTGACAGATTTCGTCATCTGAGTTCCAGTCTTTTAGAGTATTAGGCGCATTGTGGCAGAAAATGGCTTATTATGTCCGCTAAAACACCCACACGGTACATTGCGGAGAAAATGGCTTGTTATGTCCGCTAAAACACCTACACGGCATATTGCGGAGAAAATGACTGGTTATATCCGCAAAAGCTTTTACACCGCTCCCAGAAAATGGGATTTAATTCTATAAAATATAAAAAATCACAGTTTCTAAAATATAAAAATACTCTAAACAGTTAGTCTTTCTTACGCAAACGGCGTTTACGCAGTTTTTTGAGGCTAGCAAGAGTCCTTTTCTCTTTGGGGCGAGCCACTTTACTAGGAGGGCTATAACTCCTGGGTGAAGGGTGCAATACAATTGCATCGGAAGGTTTAGGATTACGGTCGGTGTATCCGCCGGTCGAGGTACCCGGTTGATCGATATCAACCTCAGTGGAGCGAGGTCGAACAACCTTCAGAGCACGTTTCAAGACAGCAGCTCTTACTGGTCCCTGACGATTCGTCTGCATGAGAGCGGTAGGTGGACTGTGAGTAGTGAGAAATTTCCTCGGTTTGATGGTTCTTTCTAACTTGCGTTCTCGGGCTCTATATTCATAGGGTCGTCTATGAACTTCCTGTAGTTCTGGATGCGAGTTGATGAACAAGTCACCATATTCCGGATCTTGACGAATGAAGTTGATCAAGTTATTGGAATTAAGATCGTTGGGATTAATGTTCCTGAGATATTTACGAACAAATTTGGTCGAAATATTCTCGCCAACACGCTTCATTAGTTCGTAACTTGGTATGCAAGATTTTTGTTTAACGGACGCGAATAGATACGGGTGGAATGCATAAACTCCTTCGTAAGCACGTCCAGGGTAATAGCGATGACGTGACTCACAATGTAAATCCGCGTTCGCTTCCCAGGCTCGGATGTAGCGTAGGGTAATCATTTCATCTACGCTTTCCAGATTGCGGTTGAAAGGGCAATCAAAACTTGCATGTCCTTTAAACTGACAATGATGGTATTGAGTCATAAATTGGTGGCAGACTGCAAAAATGTGCAAGTTATTGAGTCTACAATACGCACAATAGATCTCCATTGTAGGCTGTTCATGGAAGTAGGAGCAGGGTACGTTGGAGTCCACAGGGGTGAAATGGTCTCGAGATGCGCATAATCGGCAACGTTTCCTAGAGACATAATTGGCATGCCGATAATCGTACGCAGTGAGACATTGTGGACCTTGATACCATTCTAAGACATAGTCATTGTCACTGCTCCGGGGCGCTGTGGGCTGAATCTCCTCAGATTCTAAGCATATTGGTTCGTCTTCCAATTGCATAGCTGAGGTAGGTGTGGCTGTCTCCTCAAGCGAACCCAGTGTCTGAACTTCCACGATAGAATAACCCGTGGGGATTCGAGGTCTTTGTATAACAGAGGAATGTAAGTTCTGTATACAAACATCCTTGAAAATGGCGAATCCAGCGCTGTCTAACTTCTCAGCAGCTGAGTCTCTTAGGCTGAGCTTGGTCAGAGCGCGGTCCTTGAACTGACTATCAACGTTATGGAACAGAGTCAGAAAGCGCCTAAATCATTCGAAGCGGATGAATTTATTGTGTTCATCTAGCTTGGCGAGTTTGGTTCCAAGTATTAAGGGATGGGCGCATATAGTACGACTGCACACATCGGCTAGCCAACCGGCAAGTGCGGCGTTCTCGAAGATAGTGTATATAGCTAATGAGGGACGAAGTGGAACACTCATGAAGCTATACACGACGCCAGGTGCGGTCAATGGTCCGTCAAAGTATAATCGAGAATAATGATCTCCATATACTTGTTGATAGTTGATAGGGTTTCCGACTTTGAAATTCCATCCGTATTCTTGAAAGGCAAGATGTCTGATGGAGGTTCATTGTACTTTATTGATGCCGCTGGGTGTATTGGCATACATAGTTCGGAAGAAACCTCGGCCTTCTGCCCAGGGAGCAATCAGCTGGGTATCTACGAAAGGATATGGGATATTCTCCATGTTCCTAAAGTCGTTTTGGAGATCTCCATAAACAGCTGAGCCGATTTTAAGGATTCTTTCGTTAAACAACATCTCGAGCACGGGCTGGGGTAACATCGATCCATCGATACCCATGGCCGGTTTGCCCTCGGTGTCGGTGATGTAACGCTGCGCAAGTTCGAATTGTCCATGTCGGAGTTTCTTTTGTATCTTGGTGAGGGTCTCAAAAGAATAATCAATCACGTCGGAACACGCTCGAGTAAACACGTGGGTAGAACCAGCTAGTCCTCGCATATGTATCATGCGCGTAGTTCCCAGTTCTCCAACCGGAACGCTACCTTCGTTATCGTAAGTGACAACTCCATACATTTCGATAACGTTAAGAGTTTCGTTCCACTCTTTAGTGGCGTTTTCTAGGGTCATCCCCACTGGATGCCACAAGGTGGCGCATTCGCTAGCGTTAGGTAGATCCCTATACTTCAGATACCGTGTAGTATACGTCTCTACATCTCCATATCATTGTATTCTCTCCTCGTCGAATAACACGTCGAGATTCCAGTGGACTAATCGTGTTTTGATAAATCCATCGAGATTATACGGAGGCATTATATCCTTCTCTATTCTGGAAACATTGTAGGGTTTTCTGAATGAGTTTACTTTCACTAACTGATCCAGATGTTTCTGCAGTTGTTCGAGTTCGACAATATCGAGAGGATTTATTAGTGGTAGAAACCTTAGACTATGTGTAGGATTGTCCGGTTTTACCATATAATATTGAGTTAGATTGACATAATAAGGGTGATCTTTGATCCCATAAAACGAGTTCGGCAAAGGTCTAGCGCGTATGTTGACCTCGTGTACCATACGACGGACAAGATCCGCTCGATTGTCCGGAGGTTCAACGAGTATACCGTCGACACGAGCGGCCTCGATTGGCGGACGCTGTAACATAGGAGTGTCAGCGATAAGATCTCGAGATCTTAGGTTGATATCAACCGGTTGGGGTTGTACCGTTGCGAAGAGTTTGTCTCCGAAATGGGGAACCATCGAGGGATGAATGATGGTTTTGGAATAGAGTTCAGTCATGAGGATTTGAGCTTCTGGTTGGGCTAAAGCTGCTTCTTCTCTCTCATCCATTTCGATGTGTTTCTCCTCGAGCTGATTTTCCTCCGCTTGTCGTTGTAAGCGTTCGTCTAAAACTCTTGTAGAGAATAGGTTCGTCCAAGTTCGATGTCTTCCTCGAGGTTCTGGATTTCTCGATCGAACTGGGGTAAGGCCAACTCCTTCACCGCTTGGACTTGTTGCTGCAATTTGCTTTTCTCTAAACAATCGTAAGTTCCTTTTCCGATCTTCTGCCGAATAGCGTCTAACGCGTTTCGTACAACGCTCTCCTCAACTTCGGTGACGGGTTGTATCGGGGTTAAACCGGGACGATTGTACGGGTTGAACGGCGATATTAGATGTCCGCGTCCCAATCCGGCTAGGTAGGATGGGCGAATATCTAGCGAGCACACTACCAGAGTGCCACCGATTAATTGTTCGGGTAACACAAGATCTTTGAACAGCGAGTACAGTTCAGGAGGATCCGTTATACTATTAGGATCAAGAGTTTGAGGTCTCACTAGGGAATGAGGAGGTCTGACCGAGTATTCCGGAACTCTGATCATGGGTTTATTTAAGGATCGTTTGAGTCGAGTGAGCGTAGGTGATACGTCGAACAAGTTTCGCTCAAAACTCCCGTAAGTACAGCGAGTAAAACTGTGTTTAGCGCAACATCTCCGAGGATGTTTATGTCTTTCCATTTGTTGGTTGGGTCTAGGGCATTCATCGCAATAATACCAAAGACACACGTCCTGTAGGGGAAACGCGGGTGATCGTTCTCCAGTTTTACAATATTCCTCCACCTGTTCGAAGCTATCCAGGACAACAGGTAGCGGTCGATCGGCGGTAAGATACATCATAGTGAAATAGAGCCGTTTGAGTTCTATCATAGGGTCATGATGTATACCTTGAGGATATCGAGTTTCTAGATTTTGTTGGCTGGCAATATTGAGATATGTTTCTCTCAAGAATTCCAGATATTTGTTGAAGTCGCTGCGTTTATCCGGCTCTTCAACATCTTCTCTTTCGAGTCGGTTTCGAATAGAATTCTCGTGTTCGATTCTCGGTTTATCGTTCCGACTCTGCTGGGTATGATATTTAAATAGAACCATTTCCCTTTCGGTGTCTACATCGTCCGTATCATGTAAATCGATAGGATGGCCAGTAGTTAAGAAGTCCATATACGTACCATTACGATGCGTATAGCGAGCGGTGAATTTTCTATAGTCCAATTCACGCGTGAGTTGTTCCTTGGACATTGGCGGTTCGATATAATGGCCATCGTCCTCCGTAGTAGTTGGACTAGCGTCGCCGCGTATTAAGCTATCAACAAACGCTTGCAATGGTAGGGTATATCGCTCCCTGATACCAAGATCGTCTTCTATCAACTCAGTCATAGCTGCTATATGAGTTTATCAATATTATAATTAATTATAATTAGGCTAGCGGGCATCGCTGCCTACCCCTCACTGCCCCCGGACAGCGCAAGATCCTCAGCGCCGATGTACTGTTGTCGCGGTGCCTATCGCCAACGTAGTAGCTACACAACGACAACAATAACCAGCGCGAGTCACTCCACTGTCCGTCCCAAGGGCTTAGATTTACTTCAGGTTCTTACTGCAGAGGTAGGGCTACTTTCACAACTGCGACTAGCTACTGTAAACACACTTTAGTAGCAACATTCATCTATAAACGCACAAATTCCACACAACTGTCACAAATTGTACACATTCGGGCCATTTGTCCATTAGTCAAGTGCCTTCCAGAATGCCACGTTATTATTATGTATCCTTGGATACTAGCAGTGCGCTATTTATTCCGTATGCTATTCAATGGGGCAAGCTTTCTATTGTTCTTTTAACTCGCTTCTAATTCTAGCGTGGTTGTTGCTATGGTGACATTATGGAAAGCTAGCAATAGAATTAGGGTAATTCTCATGCATACAGATCTGGGATGCTATTTAATAGTAATTCTTTAATTGTCAATATTCCCCTTTATACATGATTTTATGAATTTTATCGGCTATTGACTATATATTGGAGATTCTCTCACACTAATATACTTAATAGGGTGAATCTCCGCTCCCATGATCTATTAATTAATGGAATTTTGGGAATGTTATAAATTGCATAAAATGACAATTTATCAAATTCATGAGAGGATATGAATTTAAAATTATTCCCATAAATTTTATTATTTAATATTAAATAGGCACAATTTTATTCCAGAGCATGTCTGGGGACTGGGATCCTTGATTCTAGGAAATTTGTCTTTTTAAGAGTATCGGTAAGTGCTACGATATCTTAATCGACTAGAATTTTAAAGGATCTAAATTTTAACAGATTTTGATTTATAGATTTTCTTGGTTTACAAACTCCTTAGAGTTTATTTGTATGCATTTACTCTATTATAACATTTGTTTTAATAGATTTTTTATAAATATTAACTATGTAATATTTAAGATGGGCACCGATTTATTCCAGAACTTGTCTGGGGACGTTAACCACTGATTCTAGAGTTTTGTCTTTCAAGTATATCGGTGGGTGCCGCGATATCTTAATCGACTAGAATTACAGATGGTCAAAGGGTTTAACAGATTTATTTTGCGTTTTACGCTACTGTTAAAGCGACATCATGCTACTATATGTATTATTTAATATACGGTATGAGAGCAATATTGCAAGAAGCAATGTCAGTGAGAAGAGGCAAGTCGTTTCCAAGGTCTACCCAGAGCTTGGTTTAGCCTAGGCACGAGGATCTGAACTTTGCATTCCTAATACTCTACTTACCAATAATACTTTAGTTTAGTAGGAGCTTTATTGTACTTTAATAAGTATGGATATTTAATCTTACTGTAGTCACGCATTTATAATATGATACGGACAGTAAGGAAAGAGAAAGGAATTATTTCTCGCCGTTGCACTAAATATATAATATAAGTAATTAAGTAATAAACACGAGTATATATATTGCACTAATCTACTAAATAATCGTTAAAATAACATTCTACTAAATAAAATTAAAGAAAACGATTATAATAAAATTACATAATAATACATACATAAATATAAAATAATAAAAAAAAAAATATATAAAATAATATAGTAACATACCCACTCCAGACGCTGTTACGTTGGGGAGTCCCTAGATGTTTGTTGGATTAGGGAGGTGGTCGTGGGAAGAGTATCTTGCCTTCCATAGTTTCCGGATAGTTCTCTGTCTCTTTCCAGTAAACATAAACGACCAACTGGGCGATTGAGTTGCTGCATTTCGAATACAATTCCAGGTTTCTTAAAGTTATGTTGCATGACGACGAGTTCTACCGATCGCACTAAACCATCATCGGAGATATGAGTCTCGATGATACGACCTGTCTGCCACCGTTTACGTGGAAGATCTGATTCCACAATAAGGACCATGTCTCCGGCGCTGACGTTTTCTTGCTGCGCAAACCACTTGGTTCGAAGTTGTAGCATAGGCAGATAATGTTTTTCGAAATGGTCAGCGAAACGACAGGCTAATAACTGCATAAGTTGCCAAGTTTGTCGGCAGTATTCGTCTCCGTCCGTGATTTCCGATCGTGGGAGCATGGCTACAGGTTTCTTCAGTAGGAAGTGTGCGGGTGTTAGCGCTTCCAGGGAGTCAGGACTCGATGAGACTGAAGCGGTCTCTCGTTAAGATAGGCGGCGATTTCTTCCATTAACGTCCGCAAAAGTTCGTCGGTGAGATATGCGCGGCACGGCACTATAAAGTGAAATGCGGTCTTCAAGGTCCTTATTAATCTCTCCCAACTTCCTCCCCACCAAGGGGCGTCGGCGGCGTTGAAGGTCCAGCTAGATGCTGTTACCCTTAGCTGATCGTCCACCTGTCTTTGGTTCCAATCTTTAACGTAAGCTTTGATCTCATTATTGGCGCCAATGAAGTTCGTTCCATTATCAGATCTCATCGTATTGCTAGTTCCAAAGCGAGCGATCTGTCGGCGTAAACTCTGTATGAAGCTGTTGGTAGATAGATCGTTCACCATATCTAGATGGATCGCTCTACAAGTCATACAGACAAAGATGACACCCCATCGCTTGACTATAGTCCTAGCACAATATACTTCAATAGGGCCAAATAAATCCATACCGGTATTAGTAAAGGGTGGTTCATAGAAGCTTACTCGTTCCCTAGGTAATTCTGCCTTAAAGGTGTGTTAAAGCTGTGTTAAAGGCCTACTAAATGCTTTCCTACAGGGTATACAGTTCCTAAGAACTTGGTTCAGAGCTCTACGGGGTTTATGAAAATAATAGCAAGTTCGAATTTCACTAAGAACTCGTTCTCTACCAGCATGGTAAAGCTTACTGTGAACATCTACAATCATCTTGATTTGTATTTCAAGATTTCTAATGAGTATGGGAAACTTAGTGTCAAAGGCTCAGGACTCAGCTGCATAACAACAGTGCGTTAGCGGCCTCTGAATCGCAGTCTGTTTTGGCTAATGATACCAGTGGGGATGCACCTGCTGTGGGCGCAGCCTCCGCTTCTATGGTGGATCCCACCCCCACGGGGATTTAACCAAACGGAAACGTCAATTATCTTAGTGATTTGTGAATATATATAAAATATCTATATTTTGTTTTTCTATAACTAATTGTATATACCTTTTACAATGGCAACCTTAAATGTACAATCTTACAACTGTAATTCTGTTAGGAGCCTTAGTGCTCGCAATGCAGTTCACAATATTTGTGAAAACGGTTGTGATGTGCTAATGCTTCAGGAGCTCATGTTACCCAAGCAGGAGCTATCCTTCCTGGGTTCGTTGCACCCAGACTTTTTGTACTTTGGTATTTCACCCGTGGACTATTCCAGCGGACCTTTAATCGGACGCCCATATGGGGGGCTCGGTATATTATGGAGAAAAACGGTGGCCCATGCTATTAACGTTGTATCATTGGGCTACGAGAGAATCTTAGGAATTACAATTGATATTAAGGATGGACAAAAATTACTGATTCTCAATATTTACTTACCGTTTCAGTGTGCTGATAATGAGGAGACATACCTTTCCTGCATGGGTGCTCTGCAGTCTATCATTGTAGATACTTGTAGTGATTATGTGTGCATAATTGGTGACTTTAACGCCAATCCTGGTACTCGTTTCTTCAACTTTCTTAATAGCTGGCGTTCAGATCTGGGACTCAGTATAGTAGACATTGATTCCTTGCCGGTGGACACTTTTACCTTTGTTAGTAGTGCTTATGGGTCTACCTCTTCGCTTGACCATGTGGTATGTTCTGAGTCACTTTCAAATAAGCTTATAAGTGTGTCTGTAAATTATGATCTAGTTACAGACGATCACATGCCAATCAGCGTTAATTTTTCTATTAGTGCTAAAGATTTAGCTTCTGAGACCGAGCCTCAGATTACAGACGCGGCCAACAACCCAGCTGCGGTACCCCGTGTCGATTGGAAACGAGTATCCCAGGATGGTCTAACATCCTATTGTAATAATGTGCAATCTGAACTGTTGGTAGTATATAATGATTTTATTGCAAATGACTCTAATTGTACATGTACATGTACAGATGTTAATTGTGTTAATCCCGCACATAGGAAATTACTGGATAGTTTTTATGACAATATTGTACAAGGTCTAGGGGCAGCAAGTGCACCACTGCCCAAAGTTAAATCAAATAAGAACGGTACAGGTAGATACAACATTCCAGGATGGAATTCCCTGGTTAAAGATAAGTATGATGAATCGAGAAAACTTTTCAAATTATGGCGCACCTGTGGCTCTCCCCGTCAAGGTACAATTTTTAATGATTATTTATGTGCGAAAGCTAACTTTAAGCGCTGCCTCCGGCACTGTAAACGTGAGCAGTCAAATCTGCGTAATAATAAAATTGCAGAAACCCTGATCACCGACTCAAGATGTAAGGGTGGTGCAACCAGTAACGATTTCTGGTCAGAAATACGGAAACAATCCACCGAATCATCCACTCTCCCTAATAAAGTAGGGGGTGCGGTGGGTGAATATGCAATCAGTGAAATGTGGCAAAAACATTTTGAAGGGTTATTTAATTGCGTCAACGACGACACAAAGTGTGATACAGTAAAATCAAAATTGAGTAAATTAATATTTAAAGATACGGACCGTGTAAGTATGGTTGAAGTATTTGATGCAATAAATAAATTACAACCTGGTAAAGCAGTAGGACCCGATGGTCTGAGCGCTGAATATTTTATTAACGGGTGCAACTTTGAATTGATTAATTGTATTATGGTGCTATTTAATTCAATTTTCATTCATGGGTATTTACCCGAGAAAATGATTGAATCCATTATTATACCTTTGGTAAAAGACCGTTCTGATGATGTCACATCGAAAGATAACTATCGTGGCATTGCTATAGCTACGGTGTTAAGTAAGATTTTTGAGTTTGTAATTATCAATCGGGTGGTAAACATACTTTCGTCAACACCGAATCAATTCGGCTTTAAAGGAAAATTAGGCACTGAACTTTGTGTATACACATTTAAGGAAATAGTTAATTATTATTTGTCAAGAAACACACCGGTGTATGTATGTATGTTGGACCTTAGCAAGGCATTTGATCGCATTAACCACTATTTACTTTTTGATAAGTTGATTGACCGTGGTGTGCCGTTATTTATAGTTCGGGTTATATTATTTTGGTACAGAAATCAATTAATGTGCGTAAGATGGGGGTCTATTCTATCGAATAGTTTTACGGTTACAAATGGTACCAAACAGGGCGGGATACTCTCCCCCCTGTTCTTTAATATTTATATTGATAACTTAAGTGCAGATCTAACTAATACTGGGTTGGGCTGCAAAATGGGTGACATGCGAATTAACCACTTGTGCTATGCTGATGATCTTTGTTTGCTAAGTAATTCTATTTTTGGTCTGCAGTGCTTAATAAATATTGCAATAAAATTTGCGGATAGTAGTTCTATGCTGTTTAATTTAAAAAAAACTAAGTGTATGTACTACTATCCCAAATCCTCTCAAGGTTGTGCGTCTAATGTATATATATATGGAAAACGAATTGAAATTGTCGATAAATTTGTTTACTTAGGTCATTTATTACATTGTAGTACCGACGACGACTTCGATATTCTTAGGCAAACTAACTCACTCTATGCACGTGGTAATTACATATGTAGGAAATTTGGTAGTTGTTCAGATAAGGTTAAAGTTAAGTTGTTTCAAGCATTTTGTACTCCTATTTATTGTAATGCGCTGTGGGCTAGCTCAAACTACTCCCAGAGTGCATTCCAAAAAATACGTGTTGCTTATAATAATTGTTTACGTATGTTATTTAACATTCCTCGAATGACTGGTGATGATCCCACCAGTATATCTTTATACTTTGGAACTTTGAATATCCCGATGTTTGTTCATATACAGCATACTTCACGGAATAGTTTATTTAATAGGGTTATAAATAGTGCAAATATAATTGTTAAGACTGTATACAGGATCACCCGAATTGACGGTGTGTCAAGAATTTTTCGTTTGTAAATATCTTTATTTAATTTATGTAATTTGTGCTATGTTCGTAATACGTTTTACTATGGAGCAATGGCTCTGGTTTAAATAAATAAAAAAAAAAAAAAAAAAAAAAAAAGGATAATGGAGCATTAGTTAGTCTCCCTCCAACACGTATTAACCCATCTATCATTGTGCTAGAGAAACGATCCCTTAAGCGCATCTGGATTTCTCAACAACAGGAAATACTTATCGGAATCTTCATAGCATTGCAAGAGTCTCAGTATCTGCTTATTGGTTTCTTCATGCTCCTGGTAACTGATCTTCTCCGTCAGAAACCTATCTGATACCTTGTATTTGGGAAGATCTTTAATAGCATGGACCTGTGCAGATGTCAGTGGAGCGGTATCACTAGCGATCTTCGTCCTGGAGTAGTGATAATGGAAGCATTGCTTCAAATACACGACGGCCTTACAAAGCCGATTCCAGGAGCTATAGTGATGTATCGCTCTCTGCAGGAGAGGTGAGAGTCCCTGCGAGACGTCTGGTGTTCCAGATTTCCAGTCTCTTTCTCTAATTTCCACAACAGATTTATTTGTGGTGGGGGAGTTTAGATCCACAGCGTCATCTCCGGAAATGTGTACTACAGACAGATCTATCATGGGTTTAAATAACTTCGATTTACTCATCCGGGTTTTAGGTTTGACTTTCTCCGCTCCCTTGGCTTGTCTAATCTCAGCCGTGGTGAGATGAGGAGGCCATTCATCCCCTTCTTTACTTAGGAAGTCGGGTCCACCTAACCAGTCCGGAGTATCTATCAGTTCTTGAGGAGTTGCTCCTCTGGAGGCGATGTCGGCTGGATTAATCGTCCCAGGGCAATGTCTCCATTGATCTACATTAGTGCGACTAAGTATAATGGCTACTCTGTTGGTAACGAAGACGCTGAACTGACAGACTTCATTGGTTATATACTCCAAGACGAGTAAAGCATCGGTCCAATAGACAGTTTTCTCCAGTGGATAGTCGATCTGTTCTGTTACATTCCGGCCGATGGCTGTAGCGTATAGAGCCGCCTTTAACTCCGCTTCGAGGAACTCGTAGTTTGTTGTTTATCAAGGCCTTAGAAGTAGCCAAGGCAACTTTAATTCCGTCCGGAGTTTCAACTCCCAGGTAGGCTACTATACCTATTCCCATATCGCTGGCGTCTCCAAACACATGGAGTTGATAGGTATACATGGGGAGAACGTGACCAAAATATGAACGGGAAATCGTAAAGTTCTCGATGGAGATAGATACTCCGAGCACCCAATATAACTGGGCTAATAAATCCCAATGGATCGAAATAAGTGCTCAGGATACTTAGACAAATCCGTTTAGTTCGAACTGGATTATCTCGCTGTTTTAGCTGGAAAAACAGGATATCTCTCTCCGTGTCCCATTTCAGACCAAGTGTCTTGGTTTCCGGAAGATCGTCCTTGATAGGTCCAGGTCTTTAACCCCTCGGTCTTCTACCGGGATCGATTCCAGAAACTCATGGGAGTTGCTAGTGAATTTGGTTAGTCGAAATCCACTGCATTTCAAGCACTCTACCGTTCCCCTGGCAACATCAATGGCTTCTTCCACCGATGGAAGGGACTTTAAATTGTCGTCCATGTATATATCCCGTTTGATGTTGTCGATAACCGCTTTAGAGAAGGCGTCTCGGCTGTCATCAGCAGTGGTACGCACTACTGAACAAGCGTTCGAGGGGCTCGAGATGATCCCGAAAGCCTGGATGGTCATCCAGTACTCCACCGGTTTTTGGTTGAGGTCTCCTTCAGGCCACCACAGAAATCGTAGGCTGTCTCGATCCCTATCCAGCACCTTAACTTGTAAGAACATGCCTTCTATATCCGAGGCGAAAGCGATAGAATATTGCCGTAATCTTAAGAGTATTCCCAACAAGGATTGGAGTAAGTTGGGTCCCGGCATCAACTCAGAATTAAGTGATTGGTCCATGTAAAGGGCGGAGCCGTCGAATACTACCGGGACTTCGTTGGGTTTACCGGGTTTGGGAATGTAATGATGTGTTAGATAATAGGTTCTCTCAGTTATAGGTGTTTCTTCCTGTACTCGCTCCGCGTATCCCTTATCGATGAATTTCTTCAGCTGGGTCTTATACATCTCTTTAGCTGAAGCATTTGCCGTAAGGCGCCGACGTAGTTGTGCGATTCTCTTCTCCGCCAAGGGTCGGTTATTTATAAAGTTGGGTTCTCGCCGTCGGAATGGCAGACCAATCTCATACCTACCTTGATCTTTAAGAAAACGTGTAGTCGTTTCCTGGATCTGCTTGGCTCTTTCCTCCTCGACCGATAGTGCTTTGTCGTAGGAATTACGCTCTACAGCTTCTTGAGTAAAGAATCGTACGGCGTGTTCATCGCGAATCTTAGCATTGTGTCGATCTATCACCTCATTTAGCTCGTCGTTGTAATCGAGTTGTCCGCCATGATTGATGAGATGGCAAAGGTGCACTTGGTTTCTCCATGCTTCACTTTCTATCTGAGGAGTATGGTGTTCCCTCAGGTGTGGTCTCTCCCTCACTGATTTCTTCTTCCCATTCACTCACCTGATGTATATGCTCGGTAGGTAATCTTTCCATGAGTGTTCTACGGGAAGGTCCAGTGAAGTACCAACCTACTCTAGTTCTTCCCGCATAGGTTTGCAATGGTTGCGGTCGAGCAGGCCGTTTCTCTAATGTCTCAAGCGCCTCATGCGCATTTTGGCCGATCAATATCTGCACCCATGGGTAGTCGGTGTTGAATCTAGGGATATTATGCTGCTGGGTAAAATCGTCTTCATCCCAGTTGTAAGGTTCCACTTGGCTGGTAGCAAAGTTCTTTATCGCCACCATTTTTACTGACCTTTTGCTGTGTTCTCCTAGTTCGTCCTGGGGAGTGGACAACGCGCCTACATAGTAGTCTGTAGCTACTGTAGATTTCCAAACCTGCATAATTCCTGAAAGGTTCAACTTAGTTCGGAACTTGGGTTGTCCAGCAAAGATGTCTTCGGCTAGTTCTTTGTCGATGAATGTTCCTGTGCTGCCGGAGTCCAGGAGGGCGTTGACTATAAAACTCTTACCTGATCCATGGACTCTCAGCTGAACTACCGGGAATTCCCGAATTCCGACATTGGAGGTTGGCGCTTTCCAAGATGGTTGTCGGTCAGGAATAGTCGGGTGCGCTTCGTTATCGGTTTCAGTCTCATACGTAAGCGCTCGATACACCGCGGTGTTTATCATATAACAGGATTCGTTTTCGTCAGAGAATTCGTCCGTGTAAAATCCTTCCATCTCAGAGCTGTGGTCAGTGTCGTTCACATCACTGAATTGGACATGTAGTTCGGACTCACTTACCTGACTCGGGCTGGTTCTTTCAAATTCGGTGTGCAGCAAGATATGATGTTTCGCGCCGCACTTAGCACACCTCGCGTCGGAGTAACAGGTTCACCGTTGGTGTCCTTGCCTGAGACAATTATAACACAACCGCTTATCCCACATGACATCACGTCTATCCTTTAGGGATTTCTTTAAGAATTCATCACATACACTTAAACGATGGGGCCCGTCGCACAATGCACATTTGGGTTTGATGTTACTCACTTTACCTTAGGTAGTGTTGTGCACACTTGTTCTTTCCTCGGGCTTTTTTCCATGAATTCTTTTAGGAGACGCAGGAGAAGTTTTTGTTACCTGTTCTCTCCTGTCACTGGTTCGAGACTTAGATTTACTTACGTCTTTAGGTGCTTTGTTGACATAGTAAGATCTTTCGGTGTCTTTCCTGCTGTTCTCCTCCTGAGAGGTTTGGCTTTCGCCGTTGTCTGTATAACACACTGGTGTTACCTTTCTCCTAGAAGCGGGTTTTTCATTTACTTTATTTTCCGGTGTCTTCTCTCGGGACTGTTTTAGGAGCTGTAATCTTACCTCTCCATTTAAGAATGACATGAGATCAGCCATGGTAGGGTCTCTTTGTTGCTGGTCCATCATATAGAGAACTCTCTTATCCCAACGCGTACCTACTCCACCCTTCGGCAAAGTAGATGCTACGGCTCCAACATCCAACAACCATAGAACTCTGATATTCATGAGACTTACCTAGCCAATCTAATGGTCTACAGATCTCCTGGATCTCATCGGAAAATTCTATAATCCCGCTGCTAAGGAACTTTTGGGGTGCTACTAATTTCGCATACAAATACCTAGCTATGTTAGTCCTATTACCATACCTGATGTTTAGTGTATCCCAAACTTGTCGCAATCCATCTGGATGTCCAATAAACTTTAACGCCATTAACTTGGGAGGTCCTTCCAAGCACTCGATGAGGAATCTAAGTTTCTCTCCATTAGATAGTACAGAGTTCTGTATGTTATCTTTGTAATATTCATTAAAAGGTAACCATTTCATCTCATCTCCATTGAACTTGACGATCTCCCCCACCTTTACCGCTTGATGGGCTTCGGTTCTAGCCATTTGACGCGTAAAACTTTCTTGGGCAATCGTATTATTTAATATCGAGTTATCGGTATTTAAATTTCTCGGATTATGATCAGGTCTATATGGAATATCATTATCAACAGGTTTATAATTATCCTTAAGAGGGTTTACTATTGGAGTTTCTACTTCTCTAGCAGTATAGATGCGTGTAGGCTCCACACCTTGCGCATGAAATACTTCAGACCTAACAGGTTGACACATTGTTACAGGGGGTGGTGGTATACCCCTTTGTATATTTACCAATTTATCGCGTTCTAAAGCGATACTCTGCTGCACTTCTTGCAACTCTAACCTACCTTCTCTTACTGTTCCCTTTAACTGTTGAACAGTCCCCTCCAACTCCCGGACCTGTTGGGAGGAACGTTCCCGATGTTCCTCCATCTGCCCGAGCAGGAGATCCATCCCCCGCCGTCGCTCATCCACCCACTCTACCGCTGAAGCGGGAGCCGCCAACATAGTAGCGGGCAGACGAGGGACGACGGGCGACAAATCGTTAATGTCTCGCTCGGCGTCCAGGACTAGAATTGACTCAGGGGCTGTTCTACTGGGCACAGGTAGTTTAGTACTGTGCAAAGGGAATTTAGAGTTAGGTTCTGGAAGTACAGGGGTCTCTATCACAGAGGGGGTGGCTTCGGGAACAGGCCTAATTATTTCAGGCTCATCTACTATAGTAGGGAGTCTTTCTATTCTTATTATTTTGGTCTGTGTGTTCTGTACTACCTAAGTCTGCACTAGCTAGTTGCCTTTTCACAGCTGGGGGCAAATTAGGCAATTTCTGACGGTAGGGCGTTCTTCTATGTCTGCTGGAACGAGATCTATTTCCTCCGCCTTCAGGATCTGTTGTATCGCCTTCATCAGATGATGTAAATCCCTGTCTCTTGGGAGTAGATCGACTTATCATCTGCATATGACTAGCTCTTCTCTGTTTATTTAAGTAGTCTTGCTTCTCTTGAAGATTTTCCAACTCTAGTTGGGCTGTCTATTCAGATGCCCTCCATTCGGCTGCTGCCACTGCCTCTGCCGCTTTTCTTTCCGGTTCTACCGCTGCCTCTGACACTTTTCTTTCCGCTTCTACCGCTGCCTCTGCCACCTTTCTTTCCGCTTCTGCCGCTGGCTCTGCCTCTGCCGCTGCCATTGCCACCTTTCTTTCAACTTATGCCGCCGCCGCTGCAGCTGTCCTTCTATCCTCTATCTGTTTTTTCTTTAATTGTTCTTCCTGTTCCCTAGCGATGAGGATTCTTTCATCAAATTTAGCCTGATCCGTGGCTAACATTTCCGCATCTAATGAGTCTAACACAAATTTGGCTCCCTCACTATTAGGGTGAAGTCCAGCTAGCCGTCTCCTCAACTCTTTGTCACCTATAAATCTTTGATAGTCTGACAGATAGATGTCAATAGCGTCCTTCTTCTGAGGTTTCTCTGATGTAACGTCGCTTTCCACCTGAGAAAAGGTAGCATCTGTTGATTCTCCGTGGATAGCGCGCTCAGTTAGCTGAATTTTCCATTGGGTTGTTCCTTGGACTTTAAGACTTACCCGTTGGAACCAAGTCTTTACGGCGACTTGCAACGACGTGTCTTGGCTTCTCTTCGAGGCTTCCTCAAAGGCTGAAAGGATTAGTCTGATTCTTAGGATTCGTTCTCGAACTTGATAAAGCAGCTCTCCCTGCTCTTGAGGTCCCTGGGGTTGTTGGAACAGTTGTTCCTCTAATCGCTCCAAAGAGCTGACGAATCCCTGTACATATCCTGCTGCCGACGTTTTCCACACAGCTGGATCTCTAGTGTCCTTTACCACTCCCATCCGGTATAAGTCCTCCCAGGCAGCTTCCGATAAGTTAAACGGGAGTCCGGGTCCGGGGAAGTTCCATTGCGTCTCGACAATAGACTTCAGTTCCTCCATTGTGTATCCCACATAACTGTCCTTGGTCGATCGCTTACTTCTCGCCCAATCGATTTGATGTTCCTCCACTGCAATCAATACCCTAGTGAGTACGGCTTCAGGAAGAATTAGAAGTGGGTCCGAATAAACTGCTTCTGCCATCTTTGCTCCGCGCTCGGGTGTCAACTCTACAGTATCTGAACTACTGGAGCTATCGGGCCGCTGAGAAATAAGTTCTCGGTTCGGGTGTTGCTGCTGTTTAACAGCGGCCTCTTGGTCCCGCTTGACTTGAGCCCGAGTGCCTATGATAGACCTACGGTGCTTTACTAGCCTAGGGTCTGATACTACTACTGGAGGGATGACTTTTCTTACAGTAGGAGGGGACTTGGACTTCGGTCTCAAATGTTCGGCACTCCTGTCGGAGTCGCAGGCTGTTCTTTCTAGGAGACTATCTGACAGAGTTTGCTTTGTGTCAGCCATGTTTGATTGTACAGTTGAATGCCTACTACTATAAACGACAGTTAAAGCAAGTCTAGTAATTCAGTATCAACTGTAAGCCTAGTAATTAATTACCGATACCGTTACTCAGTGTAACGTGATATATATACAATATATTAGAATACCGGTATATACTTATAGTATATATATAAGTATTATTACAGACTAGGGTTTGTCACAGAATACCGGTATATAATTTCAGCATAAATAATATAGAAATATATATAATAAGCCTACCGTAAATACCGGTATACAGCATACACTTATAGTATATATAAGTATTATTATGGACTAGGATTAATTACAGAATACCGGTATATAATTTCAGCTTAAATTTATAGAAATAAGTATAATAAGCCTATCGGAAATACCGGTAATGTCAATTATTTTACGATGTCTAAATTTCTGAAATTTAGGATTACTTTCCTTTACTTTATTACTGTTATTAAGCAGTAGTCCAACTGATATTAGGACCTAATTGATGTATAACGGGCCTACTATTTTATAAATCGGTTTGAGTTGATTTATAATATATATATACCTGTATAATGGGTTTTTGACAATATTTGAAATAAATGTTATTATTTCTGGTAAGGAGTCACTACACAGAAGCTGAACGCTCTCAGTGGAGTGCTACCTGTTAGACACTAAAACAAATAATTCTACTTTACTAAGTTACTTATTACTACAAATTACATACAATTACTGTGTAGGATTACAATTTCTAAATAAACACCAAAAGTTACACGTACAAATTTTAGGGTAATTTTACAGGAAATCTACAAACCAGCCTAACAAGGAGTTAGAATTTCTGGTTATTACAAACGGACAGGATACTACGGTATTTGAAAATAATTAAGCAGTAGTAAATAAATTGCATTGTCTAGATAAGAAAATACCACCGTCTGACGACTTATAGTCTTTAGCTCTACAGCTCTATAAGTACTACGTTATGTACCCGGAGTGTCCTTACCTAGAAGTTAATTACCGCAGCCAACCAGAGCTAACGTGCCTATTAACCACTTTACAACACAAATATACTGCCTACACACCAATTACCTTCGGAAAGTACTGTACACTAAACCCTAAATTAGGTACAAGTACTTATACAACAAATAACCAGCAGTTAAATATACTTGTACAGCTAAAAGAACCACGGTATCTGCTGGAGTGACTAGAGCATAAAATCACCAGTCTTTACCTACGCCAAGCAGCCCTGATGTAGTACCGGGGTTAGTTTAACAATAACTGTATGTATAACAAGCACAATTACTGTAGGAATAAACTTGGGGAGTTATGTAGGTTGCGAATACTCGCATAGACTCTGAATAATAAATATTACGCTACCCGTGCAGACTATACAGACAAAATACAGACCAAACGCTGGCAGACTGCTATCAAGCCTAAATAAACTACAGTATATGCAGACTCCGAAATGGTTAGTTAGTATGCGTTCTAACCGAGTAGTATGACTTATTCTTTCGGGGGAGGGGGGGGGGGGATTTACCTTACAGCACTGGATGCCCCCACCTTCCTAACTAGTACTTTATCGGACATACACTCTACACACACTGCAATCGCTTCAGACTCAACAACAGTCAGACAACAATCCAGCCTACAAATTATTTGTACAATTTGAGCGGGCTTACACGCCTTCTGCTCAATATTACACTTCAGATAAATAAAACTGACAGAAATATATAAGCTCTAAAAGAAACAAGGGGTGTACAGTCCCTAATCTCTTAAACAGCCTACCAATATACAATATCACAATCGAAATAATACTAGTACCGGTAAGTACTGGTTCGGGTGGTTAGGTAGTTAGGCCTACAGGTTACCGTCCGACCGGTACAGTCGAATTTATTGCCTATGTGCAATCAAAACAGAAATCTATTACTGTTCGCGCTTTAAGACCTTTAGCAGTTTAACCTGCCAATTTTAGGTGTCCTCTTGTTTATAAATCGACTTTAGCCTATAACAAGTATCCAGTGCACATGAAGCAACATTAGCCGAAGCCAGTCTATGCGCGATCATTCACCCACAGTTAAGGGAGACTGGATTCGGATGCTTTGAAGTGATTGCAGTGCAGACCTACGGTATTATTCGATTGATCGTTACTATATAATCTCTGACAATATTATTCACTTTCGGGGAAATATTAACAGTTCCTTTAGGACGTGGCGCTTTAAGTATAAAAACAGAGTTATGACTTATACTAAACACAACGAGATGGCTACTGATTTTTGTAAATAGCGCATTCTTTAGGAGATGCTTTATTATCTGTCACACTACTGCATATGACTTCACACTGCTGCACACTGATCTGCCGACCGTCACTGAATTTGATCATATATAAGGAGGATAGCAACTGACACATGTAGGGATTATGAAATAGCATTTAATTCACACTAAAACCACTATAATGTAAGTCGCAATTGCTACAGGTAACCGGTCCCTCTTACCTTCAATAATCAAGAAGATTGGGGTTTTATGATTATTTTTCGGTATTCTCCAAATATAACAACATATCCATCAACATATAACAATTAATAACAGACAGTAAACAGAAGTAAATTAGTGATAGTTTTATTATACAGCAATGTTTCAGTTCAGATGTGTGACCAGGTAATAGATTTACGTTCTTGTAATCAAAGCCGTCTAATGTTTGGCCAAAGTCTGAAACTTCTACAGAAGTACAGAAGAATTTCCTAAGCCGATGTTCTGAGGCTCAGAAAGGTAAACAAAAACCATAATGCATTGCGCGGTTTTCCGTAGGCCTCTGTACAAGATAAAATGAAAATCGCTCTGATTGGCTGAGCTGAGCGAGCTGAACAAAGAGATGTTTACGTTTACAGTAAATCAGCTGACAGATTTCGTCATCTGAGTTCCAGTCTTTTAGAGTATTAGGCGCATTGCGGCAGAAAATGGCTTATTATGTCTGCTATAACACCTACACGGCATATTGCGCAGAAAATGACTGGTTATATCCGCAAAAGCTTTTACAAGATGTTATCCATTTTTGATAGAGCTACCCAAGCTTTTGCTTTCCTAACTTCTATGCCCTTTTTGCTACTCTCTATCCATGATCCAAGGTACTGGAAGCCGTCGACCTTCCTTACTTGATTATTATCAATGGTTGTCAAGTTTCCATCAACATTAAAGGTCATGAGTTCGGTCTTGGTAGCATTTATATGCAATCCAACCTCCTTAGCAGCCCTAATAATAATGAGCCTCTAATAATTGATAATAACTTATAATTGTTACTAATATATGTTACAAACCTTATGTTATTTTTTTTATAGTTAATAAAACTTATTTGAATGATATTGATTGACATATTTTCAATAATAATATTTACGTTATATTAACAAGTATGGCGAGCCCGTCTAACACGGAAGATTACTTTGATCAGGAATCAGTAAGTGGGGAGCAAGAGATATCGAACCTCATTCGCAAGATGCAGAAAATTAATGAGGTTACTAACCACCAAACCAAGTTTAACTTTCCTAGAATAGTTGTAATTGGAGAGCAAAGCTGTGGTAAAACCAGTATTATTGAGGTAAATTATGTATAGTACTGTTTTTCTACATATTATTTGTTATCAGATTTATTGCACATTTACATTTAGGCCTATTACACATAATAGGATTTGTGCGCAAAAATTTATTGGCTAGAAACAATTGAAAAGGGGAAAATACCCTGATATTGTTCAAAGTGGAAAAGTAAAATTAACTATAAAATACTGTAGTAAAACTCATTTTAATGCTCGCTTTAAATTAGTTTATCAACTACGTATAATTTTTACCCTGTTTCGTTGTTTTGGCGTTTGTTTTAACCAAGGGGCAGTTATAATACCCGAAGGTTAAGCCGAGCCGAGGGTTTAAACTGTATTTAATGAGGGGGGGGGGGGGAGTTGCATCTACTGTAGAGCA
>JAUCBJ010008145.1:0-54447 GCA_032718475.1 Nemertoderma westbladi
AATTAAATTATATAATAAATATAAAATAATTAATTTGTTAACTAAAAAACTCATTTGTAATAGATTGACTTTAGATTACTCAAATTTTGCAAATTTGTTGCCTTAAATTTGTTTGACGATTTGCATTGTTTCAATATAGCAGCTACAATGTTCTAGAAATTACAGTAATTATTCTAGAGAATAATATTTAAGTAAAAATGTTGTAGCGATTTTTCTGCCATCAGATAATTATTTGAGATGCCGCGGAAACGAAAACAAGCCGGTGCCGTTACCAAGGGGGCTCCGGTTGCTAAGAAAATAAAGGGCAAGGTTAAAGTAGAACCAGCAGAGAAGTCCATTGTAGAGAAGCTTAAAGAAGCAGGCAAAAAAGGTGAGGACCGTGGTGGTGATGTGATTCAAACTTGCATTACAAAAAAATTGATGTCGTTTTTTTAGGAGTTGTATTTCCATACGTTTTTAATTTAATTTTTAATTCAATTCAATAAATCCCTTTATGTACTACAAGTATAAACATTGACTAACTAACTACAAGTAGCACCTCGTGTACTTATATTCCACGTATACTTATATTGACTTCCATTAACACTTCGGGCCATTGTCACATAGTGGTACACTTCCATATACAGTATCTCTAACAACATGCCCATCACACTATTATTGTTTTATCTCATCCTTCATTATTGCTTTCGCAGTTTCGCCTCATTATCTGATTTAAGATCATATATTTATAACTATTTTATATTTGAATAGAAACCCGGAAGAATGTGTTCACTGTCGATAGAGAATGTCCGTTATTTGATCAATGTGAAGTTCTAGAAGATTACGATGCTATGCTAAATCAGACTAACATTGGCTTCAATAATAATAAATATTACGTCATCCAATTGTTGAGGGGTGATGACTTCTACTTCGTGTGGAACAGGTGAGTTATATATTTAATTTCATTAAAATTAATTAAAAATTAAAAAAATTAAATTAATTATATTAAAATTATTAATTATTTAATAAATAATCTTATTAAATTTAATTTAATCGTGCGTATCTCTCTCTCGAACTCGTGGTTCGAGCCACGAAGCGAGCGAAGCCTTAGCATAGGGGTACCCATTAACCAAACTCGATACGTATGTAGTCCGTCAAAAGTTTTGAAATAATCTATCAGAAGCTTGGTCAAAAGCTGACAGTTTGTCAGTCGGTACCGGTAGTTTCAGACTTTTGATATAAACCGAAATAAGTGTGTCAATCATTAATAAAATTAAACAAAACTTGGTACGTATACGTATCGTTGCAGCTTCTCAGGTTAAGTGGGTCTCATGCTGCGCTAAGTCCTACGATCGTGTTAAATATGGCAAACGTGTTAAATATTGCGTAAAGTTATAGAGTAAAATATATAGAGTTCTTTTCTATCGTAAATGGTAATAACTATTTATGTGGAGTAATAAAAGGATGAAAATATAAGTAGTCTATATACAGGTGTATTACCGGTAGTGCAAGTAATGTAGACTATTATTTATTATATTAGTATAGTAGCCTATATTGTAAAATTAATGTTGTTCCAAAATCTGTTTTGTTTTCCAAAAAAACAAAAAACAAAAAAATAACCTCTGAAACAGAACAGACTACACTGTTCTGTTTCAGAGGTTGTTTTTTACGAACCAAAATGTAGTGAGTTAAGTGCAAATAAAGCCATGTGGATCCGAGGCAGGGATCTTATCGCCCCTATAAATTGCATTATTGTTGGGAACTTATCGCCCCCCAGTTCTGAGTTTTTGGGAACTTATTGCCCCCCAAGTCTTTATCGCCCCCGAGTCTTTATCGCCCCTGGTCCTTTATCGCCCCTGTCATTATATACAGGATACTTTCACCAACTTTCTCATACTTCCTCTAAGTCACATATTTTACTGTAGTTATAGTTTACATTTATATTTATACTCCAATAGTTTCAGTTAGAGGAGGCCTACAATTAGAAATTATATTATTCATATTTTCATACTCAATTCATAGACTAAGCAGCCTTTTTAGCTTGATTATGTTTATTTTTTGCACTAGAATTTTGTACATAGTATACTAATTTTTACCTAATATGCCAGTAGGCCTATATATGCAGTTTAATTATTAATGATCTTAAAATAATATATTATTAACATATTTTATAACATATTGTTTTTATTTATAACATTATTGTAGGCCTACTTAGGCAATTCAATGTATGTCATGTGTCTCGTAATTTAACTATAGTAGATGGATACAGTCTCTTGTGACACTAATAAACAATACCAATACCAATACCTACTCCCATTCAAAATTCATATTGTCACAGTGGGGATAAGTTACCAGGGGCGATAAAGACCCGGGGGCGATACGTTCCCAAGGGGCGATATGTTCCCAAGGGGCGATAAAGGACCATTTGAGGGGCGATAAGTTCCCAGGGGGCGATAAGGTCCAGGGGCGATAAAGACCAGGGGGCGATAAGGTCCAGGGGCGATAGGGTCCAGGGGCGATAAGGTCCAGGGGCGATAAGGTCCAGGGGCAATAAAGGTCGCAGGGCGCGATAAGGCCCTACAATCTGTGGATCAGTACAATCTAAAAGCACTTTCAGCAAGTCTGTATGTATTTTATTGATTATTTCCAAAATTGTATAATTTCAGGTGAGTGAAAAACTGCTTATGAAAGTTAATTAATAATATATTCATGCTGACCTGAATATTATAATATTGTAAATCTGTTCAGTATTATCTCCAGAATTATGGGCCTAATAAAACGATTAGTAGGCGACCTAAAGTGTCACTGTTTCAAATTGTTTTAGGTGGGGACGAGTTGGTGAAAAGGGCCAGCACGCATGTCATAACTTTGAGGATATTGATGAAGCTAAAAAATCTTTCTGCAAAAAGTTCCGCGACAAAACTCAGAATAGCTGGGATAAAAGAGATTCGTTCCAGCCAGTCAAAGGAAAGTATACCTTGATTGAGACTGAGACTGCTGAAGATACAAAATCTGCGGAAATAGCCTTATCGGTAAGTTTACTTACTTTGAATTCTGTATATTACATCCAATCATTTGGATAAAATAAGTTTACTTACAAACAGTAAGTCGGAAAAACCATTGTTTTTGTTTTTGGGCCGGTAAAGCAAAAATAAAAATAAAGTAAAATAAATATAATAACAGTTTTTATGATTTACTGTTTGAGGGAGTGTGCTTTATTTAGACTTACTTTAATCTAAACTTCGCATTACTATGTTCTTACAAACTTTGTGATTGTGAGGGGGAGAGGGATTCTGGAGTTGGAGGCTACTCTTATGTTCCACCACGACCAACCAAGCCATTGGTGAATCTGAGGCAATTCACTAGACTAGCCTCAGTTAACACCCTAACACTCGAATCCCCAATGCGACAAGGTGAGCTGACCACCTTGGCAGATAAGCTTTCTCTTAGCGCAGTAGGTATTCAAGAGCACCGAATGCAGACTGGACAGACTGATGAGGTTCTGATTAAGGACATGGGGGCGGTTGGCGTCTCGTTCTCGCATCAGCAGATGATAGTGGCAATGGTGGAATTGGTCGATTGATGAATCCAACTGCACATACAGCATTGGACAAAATAGACCAAATCTCTAACCGCATCATCCGTTGCCACTTCTCATGTTCTGGAAGACTGGCTAAGAAGTTTCCTAAGGTGGTTCCGATTGTGTGCTACTCTCCAACTAGCGTTGCCCCTGTAGACTGCATCGAATACAAAATTAGCTATTCGTCCTTTGAGTATCTAGAGACAACAATACTATGTTGTGGCACATTAGTGCGCCTATTCATAATTTATCGCACATGCCCTTCGAGTCGAAATGGTCTAACTGCGCGGATCTTTATTGATCAGTTTGCTGATTCCACGACCATCAGGTCGGGGAAACTGATTTTAATTGGAGATTTTAACTTTCATGTTAACAAGAATGACGACAGACTGGCAGCCGATTTTCTAGATATGTGCAAGTGTTTTGGTCTACAACAGTTTGTTAGTGGACCCCCCCCACCGATCGGGGAATACCATGGACTTGGTTCTCACCCATACTGAAAGTGAACATCTAATTAAAAACGTATCTACCAGTGACATCGGTTTATCAGATCACTTCACGGTTTCATTTAACATCAATATTAAGAAACTAACTAAGACCCAAAATACCACTCTATACCGAAAACTGAAGTCAATTAATGTAGATGATTATTTGAAGTACTTAAGTACTAGCAACCTGTTTAGTAGGCGAACTGGAAAGCTATGGACTCATAGTGGACCCACTGGTCACAAGTCCCAGATAGACCATATTCTGTTTCGTAGGAAATACAGGAGCTCTATACAAGGCTGTAATGCATTTACACTTCGACTCTTCTCCAGTGATCACCGCCTTATTATGGCCAAGGTAAGACTTAGTCTGCGTGCTAGCAGAACAACGAAATCTGCCTTGCCGCGGCATGACTGGTCCTCTCTGTTGCAACAGCCAAGTGTGAGATCCAGCTTCACACTACAGCTGAGCAACAGGTATGAGGCTCTTGCCTCTGAGGCGGCAGATCACTGTGAGGGCTATACTGCCTTTACCGAAGCAGTTATGTTAGCAGCTGCAGAAACAGTTCCTGTATACCCTCGAAACAGGAAAAGGGCCCCCTGGACTGACAACAAAATTCAGAAGTGCCGAAATGACCTTCATAAGGCGCAGAAAGAGTCCCGACTCAAACAGACTACAGCGGCCAAGAATGCAGTTACGGCTGCATCTAGGTCCCTGAACAGGCAGTACTCTGTTAATCTACAGGATCTAATAAACCAACAGGTTGATGCCATCAATGATGCTGACGACAACAGGCAATCATCCCAGGCATGGAAATAGATCAACTTGCTTACTGGGAGGAAGAGCCAACCAACCACCAAGGTTAAGGCAGAATCACCAGCCGATCGCCTCAATGGTTGGAAGGCCCACTTTGAAAAGCTCCTCAATAATGACAGGGTATTGCCTGATAACTTAATTGAAGTAAAAGTGTCTGAGTCTGTACTCCCAGATATTCCCATTGGCGATATCTCCTTTGCAGAAGTGAAGGCTGCTGCAAAGAGCATTAAGACCGATCGTGCCAGTGGAGTAGATGGTGTTCCCCCTGAGGTCTTTAAAATACCCGAGTGATTAAAGCTTATCTATCCCATCATAGTAGACATGTACCGAACAACAAGAGTCCCACAAGAAATGAAAACAAATAAGTTGGTGCCAGTTCCCAAGAAGGGCAACCTAACACTCTATGGTTCTTTTCGATGAATCTCATTGATCTCGATTGCTGCAAAGCTACACAATAGATTTCTATTAAATCGATCAGGGATCCCATTGAGAGACTGCTCCGTGGAAATCAGAATGGTTTCCATAAAGGTCGTGGGACCATGGAGCCAATTTTCGCACTTAGAAGGATAATTGAAGAGTTATCAAAAACGAAAGACAGGCATCTGGCTGTTATCTTTGTTGACTTCTTTAAGGCCTTTGATTCAGTCTCTCGCTCACGTGTGTTCAGCATACTTTCATTATAAGGGATTCCTGATGAAATTATTGCAGCAATCAGATCAGATCAGGGAGTCCTCCAAGGAGACACACTTGCGCCATTCTTGTTCATAATTGTGGGTGACTCTATGTTCTACGCATGTCCTTAGATCATCATAATGATGATGGGGTGATGGTAACTCCACCTACTGTCTCCAGAAGTCGAGAAAATCCTGCCAAGTACCTAACTGATCTAGACTTTGCTGATGACTTATTAGTACTCTCAGAATCACTAGAGGGAGCCAAACGGCTCCTCAGCTCATTTAGAACAGGATGCCCTCTAGTGTTGGTTTTTTAATAACTCCAAAAAGACCAAAATTTTGACAGTTAACTTTGAAAGTCCTCAGCAAGTCTCTGATCGGATGAGCATAAGCTCAAAGGATGGTATGCTTGAGCATGTGGACGACTTCTGTTACCTGGGATCATGGATCCGGAAGTCAGGTGAGGACCTTCGATTACGTAAGGGTGTGGCATGGGCAGCCTTGAATAGGCTTTCCAGGATTTGGAAGTCACCGAGAATTAATCGGAAACTTAAGGTCCGATTATTTAGAGCAGCAGTAGTTCCAGTAGTCCTCTATGGGAGTCCATGCTGGGCTCTAACTGCTGGGGACACTAAATCTCTGGATGGTACATTCATAGAAATGCTACGCCGGGTTCATTGTGTCAAGTATAATGCACACATCTCCAACCAGACACTATATAACATTGGAGGTGTCTCATTGGTTCCCCCAATCTTGACACTAGAACAAAATCGCCTCCACTTTGCAGGACATTGCTTTCGCCGTGAGGACCAACCAGTGCATAATTTTGTGCTTTGGCAGCCTCATGGAGTGAATAAGCATGGTGGACAGCCCATGACTTTCTTGAGACGCTTCTTAAAGGACACTGGCCTTGAAGATGCGGATGATCTAGCAAATGTCATGGGTGATAGGGAGTTGTGGCGGCGAAATTTTGTCGACAAGCCGGCACAGCATTCTTAAAAATGCAGCTGCAATGCAGCATGCCGATCCTAGTAGTAGTAGTACAAACTTTTAAGTATTCAAGGAAAATAAACCAGAGAGAAATAATCATAAATACAATAAACTAATAAAATATCAAAATAAATACATAGGGGCTTTGGGGATCAATGCAATAGGGGATTTTTCGGGTTCTGGTTTCGATGAAATATATACGAGTTGCACCAGGCATATCAAACTTGTATTTTTCTGTGCTGTGTGCAAAATTTGGAGCGAGCACGAAATTGTGAAATTCCATTCAATAGTTCAATTTATTGTGACAACTTATTTTTCGCATTTTAGAGGTTTATGGGAGTTCTGATTTTACTGGAATAAATAAAAATATCTAACTGGACATCTCAAACTTATATTGTGTGAGAAAGTGGGAGAAAAATTGAAAACCATAAAAATATATCAATTGATTGTGTCACCTAGTTTCTCGCGTTATACGGGTTTGTGGGGGTTCTGAATTCAATGAAATAAGTGAAAATTGCGTAAGAGTTCTCAAACTTGTATTTTTCGGCGGTGAGTGAAAATTTTTGTGCCAGCAACAAATTTTGAAAATAAGCAATTTTATCAACAGATAGTATCATCTTGTTTCTTGCGTTATACGGGTTTAAGAGGGTCCTGAATCCGATGAAATCAATAAAAACAGCGCTGGACATCTCGAACTTGTACTTTTAGGCGATGGGTACCAAATTTGATGCTAGCACAAAAAATTGCCATATTACGCCGAAAAATACACGTAGCAATGATCTGACATATTAGAAATGTATTCCATTAGAATCAGCGACCCAGAAACTCTGAAAATGTGAATTTATAGCATTGTATACGACACCTAAAATTTTTGTGTTTATACTGAAACTGGTTACTGGTTACTTGTTTTACTTTTTTTTTTTTACTTGCTGGTTACTTGTTTTAGTGATTTTTTGCCTATTTAGTGAAGAATTTTTCATATCATTAGAAAGATTGCGTTACAAGGATTCCAGCAAATATGTAACAATGTTTGAATTTTGTTGAGAAACAGCTGAGAAATAGGCGTTCAAAGATTGCAAGAAGTATCGTTCGCTGAAGGCCATTTATTCTATTTAATAATAATACACGATGTTCAGTAAGATTTTGGTTTATGTATGAATGTATGAATAGCATATGTATGAATAACATATACATTTATGTTTGAAAGGCATACCGTTGTTGCCCATCAACTCATTAAATAAATAACACGTTCTATAATTTTGTGTATTTTTATTAAATAGAATAAATAGCCTGCAGCGACCGATAATTCTTGCAATCTTTGAACGCCTATATCTCAGCTGTTTCTCAACGAAATTCAGATATTGTTACATATTTGGAATCCTTGCAACGCAAGCTTTCCAATGATATGAAAAATTATTCACTAATCTGAAGAATGGCGACGATAGGAGTTGTGAAATTTCGGAAATGACACTTTTTTAAAACGCTTATAAAAGAATTTACAGGCAAAATCGCAAATTCCGGCTTAATGTGGAAATCGTCGGTGAGTTGAACTAGTTGTGTTTGAAATTTCAAGCAATATGATAAAGATCTGTAGAAAAATTGGGGGAGGGGGGAGGGGGGGGCTCCGTTTCATCAGAAAATGACACTATATATGTGATTCAGTTTGGAATTTTGAGCAGGGAGTGAATAATGAAACACCCCCAATTGGGTCTGGTTGGAGGTGATGTTATCATTGTACTTGAACACGTCCTGCATATGAAGGATATCATGACCTGAAGAACATGGCCTAACATTAACTGGAAAGATTTCATGGTTTGTTATAAGGCGCGTTTCCGCTCTGCTTTTTTTTAGATTTATTTCCAGCTTTTTTTTAGTTAAATCAATTTCTAGAAATTCATTGCTTCAAGATGAATTTGAGAATTTTGGGATGTTAAAACCTAAAATATAGAATAAAGCTCCAAAAACGCTTACAATAAAGCTTGAAAAAAAGCTCAAAAACATCTAGAAAAACAGCTAAAAAAACTCAGAATACCGCACATAAAATTATCAGACCTATTATTCACCAAAATTAACTGATTATTTTGTTATTATTCTAGAAATTGCAACGGACATTCACTTATGAGCCGAGTGAGCTCGACTCAGAGACTCAGAAACTTATGTGTTTGTTGTTCGATGAGAGTATGTTTAATAACGCTTTGAAAGATCTCAACATCGATACAAAGAAAATGCCTTTAGGAAAGTTGAGTAAATCACAACTAGCAAAAGGTGATTGAATTCAGGGTTATATGGAATTTAATGAATACTGTTTTGCATTCTGATATTAAAATGATTTATGAGTTATTATTTAAATTTCTATGGTATTCATAGTAAGTTAGTCTGAATTTATGGTTTGAGACTGATTAATTATCTATCCGACTCAATTCCCTTTCTGTAATTACAATAAAAGCACACTTTTATTTATCACCTTAACGATTCTGACGGATAGCAAAATTGTAAAATAAGAAAAATCTTAATTGATTAATTATTTATTTTTCGAGAGTGTTTCGACTGCAATACGGCAGTGCCTTTTCTGAAATGTATCCTTTCACGAAAATTCTCAAATTATTTTTGTTTTAGCGTTCGAAGCTCTAGAGGAAATAGAAAAAGTGTTAGATAGCCCCAAGAAGATTAAATCTAATTTGGCTGAACTAACATCGAAGTTTTACACAGTAATGCCGCACGATTTTGGACGAAAGGTGCCACCAGTACTCAGTAATAAACATGTGCTACAAGAAAAATATGATATGCTTATGGTGTTGGCTGACATCGAATTGGCACAGGCGTTGCAGGTGGGTTTGGTGAATGCGGAATACTGTAACCTAGAACATTTTGGCTGTAATATCAAAATTTGGTCTTTATTAAATATGCAATCACTTTATATAATAATAGCCTTGATGCTGTTCTATCGATATTCGATATGGCCAATTTCATGTGCCAGTCATAAATGTACGAATAGAGAAATAGAAAATTCGATTTTTCTACAGAAACGGTATGTCAATGCCATCCCTGTTCGTTGATTTGGCTACTGTCCTGTTTGTTGGTCACCTAGGATAAATTTTATTAGTAATGTGCTAGATATTATGGATACAATACCTGTATATACAATCCATCTCAGAAACATTATATTAAAGATACTTATTTAATGTCTAATATATGTTTAATGTTTAATATATCATTATTGGTTAAAAGTTATAAGTAAACACTGCCTGGTGACCTACTATATACATATCTATGTAAAGGTTTAGATTTATCAACAGATTTCTTATTATTTTCCATGATTCTAGAATACTCGAAAAAAAACCGAACAGAGTATCAAGAAGGAAGTGGTACCAAACCCATTAGATTCCAACTACAAACTGCTAAAATGCGATCTTAAACTTCTAGATAAGAGTTCAAAGGAATACAAGGTAAACGATAAATAAATAAAATAAAGATGTCCACTTTCGATTCAGTTGCTTTTAATTCAACCCTTTCTCTCTGGGTTTGAATTGCGAGTTTGAGTTTGTAATCATTTGGCTTTATAAATTGCAAAAATGATTAATTGATGATACTTTGAATAATTCAGTTCTGACTATATGGTCGTCATCTAATTACCCAGCCCGGATGGGGTGTATTGAACTTAATTATTTATGTGGTCTTCCCGACTGCGCACTATGCAGCATGCATACATCACTGTGCGTGCTGTACTGTGATACTATAGATACTGAGAAAATAAATAACAAATAATCTGTTATCTGTTCATTTTCACGATAATTATTTTTGTTTATTATTATTATTATTATATATATTTGCATTATAAGCGCAAATATTATCAACTACGTTTACGAACTCAACATTCTCATAGATATTTAATGAACTAATTTTCATGAACCCATAGAGTTTGAGCTAAAATCACAAAGGCGTCCTCTCAATAAATGGAAGGCAGGCTAGGATACCCATATTCTTTCTTGATAGATTTTATTTCAAGTGAATTACTAAAAATGTTGATTGTATTTCCTGTAGGGCGGCAAATTGCCACCAAATTGCATTGCAAATTGAGTTTCGCTAACAATGCGCTCATTTCCTGTATTGTTTAGTGGCTCCAGAGGCTTACGCACTCGTGATTATCTGAAGGCAATGGGACCATTCATTCATTTCCTGCTCTCGGTTGCACCGGCCTACCGGTATCACTGACCTATCACAGAACAATGGACAATAGTCCTGTCATCGATCTTATTATGTCCACTCTCATTGTCGAGTGCAGCAACCCAGTTGCACTTACTCTTGAGAGCAGCCTCCCAGGTAATAAGGGCCTATTACGTGCCGGAATTACATGTACAGACAGAAGCTTTTAGCAAAAGTATAGTGGGGTTCGTTTTCTCCTATCTGGATCACAGATATCTGTTTGCCAAAAAGCCGTATCGGTTTTGTTACCGCGAGTAAAGTAAATGATCAATCGCGCTGTGAGACCTCTTAAGCTAATCACTAGCCGTCGAAAGATTAGCGCTGTTTACGCCAGAAGGGCCGTTATCAGCTTGGCACTATAGAGGGGTATGGCGGATTAACTTCATTAGACAGCTAGCCATTATGTTTTGCATACCAAACTGTGATATTTGCATACCGGTACCGGTATCTAATTGACATACGATACGTTTCTGACTGCGTGAGGAAGTGCACACAATAACAAATATCCGCTGATTAGTTTTCTTGTTTGGCTTTTCTTTCTAATAGAGAAGTGAGACAGATACGAGTGTGAGAGAGAGAAAAAACTCGAGCAAAAATATAACAGGAATTAAGATGGGTTTTCCGTTCTGCGTTAGATATTGCATCATTCTGCATCATACATTTACTACTTTTACTCGACAATTTATTTCACAGTGATGTAACCCATATTTTAGTCGCGACATTATTGATTTGTTGAGAAACTATGTATAATTGGACCTATCGATGACTGTGCAATGAGTAAAACCTTTAGGCTCTTAACAGTACGGCACCACCGGCACGACTACCATCGCATCACTTTCTAATTAATTTAAACGTTCAACCCGATAATAACAGGCTGCACCTCGAATATGCAGTACGTAATACATGGTGTATTACAGTAGAGCACTTATTTAATAGATTACATGTCTTTATATCCTCGCTACGCTCACTACAACTCCCATTGTAATCTTAAAATAAGGTGATATCGACGAATAATGATCTAAGAGTTAATTGTATTAAAAATATGAATTTAATTTATAATGGTAGCAAGCTAAACGGCCTAATGTTAAACTGCCGATTACTATTCTATCTAACTATAATCGGCCTGCTGCATTGAAGCTGCTCATTGAGATTCTATGCTGGCTTAACAAAAATATTTTGCCAACAATATGCAATCCACAATTGACAAGCTGATTGCAGCGTGCATTAAGAATGCTATGCCGGCTTATCAACTAAGTTGCACCACCACAACTCCCTATCCGTCATGGCTTTCGTGAGATTATCAGCATTTTCAAGGCCAGTGTCCTTTAAAATGCGTCTCAAGAAAGTCATGGGCTGTCCACCATGCTTATTCAATCCATGAGGCTGCCAAAAGTACAAGATTATGCACTGGCTGGTCCTCACGGCGAAAGCAATGTCCTGCAAAGCGGAGGCGATTTTGTTCAACGGTCAAGCTTGGGGGAACAAATGAGACACAACCAATGTTATATAGTGTCTGGTTGGAGATGTGTGAATTGTGCTTGACACAGTGGACCCGACGTAGCATTCGTGTGAATGTGGCATCCAGAGATTTGGTGTCCACAGCAGTTAGAGCCCAACATGGACTCCCATAGAGGAGAACTGGTACTATTGCTGCTCTGAATATTCCTTGAAAGCCCATTCAATTCTGCCCATTCCTGTCCCATACATATTCGAAGGTCCTCACCTGACTTCCGGATAAGCAGCCTGTTCTAATGAGTAGAGGTGCCGTTGTGATCCTTCTAGTGATTCAGTTACGTACTTGGCTGGATTTCCTCGAATTATGAAGCCAGCAGCATCACCCCATCATCATTATGATGATCTAAGGACATACTTACCTCTGTAAGTATCCCAGCAGCATCACCCCATCATCATTATGATGATCTAAGGACATACTTACCTCTGTAAGTATGTCCTTAGATCATCATAATGATGATGGGGTGATGCTGCTGGCTCCATAATTCGAGGAAATCCAGCCAAGTACGTAACTGAATCACTAGTCAATAGTCTACAACAATTATGAACAGGAATGGCGCAAGTGTGTCTCCCTGGAGGACTCCCCATAATTTGTGTCACCATCAACAGTAGACACAACAGTGAGCCATCGTATACTGATATGATTGCTGCAATAATTTCATCAGGAATCCCATATAATGAAAGTATGCTGAACATACGTGAGCGAGAGATTGAATCAAAAGCTTTGAAGAAGTCAACAAAGATATCACTCTTCAATTATCCTTTTAAGTGCCAAAATGGGCTCCATGGTCCCACGACCTTTACGGAACCCATTCTGATTTCCACGTAGCAGTCTCTCAATGGGATCCTTGATGCGATTTAATATAATTCTATTGTATAGCTTTGCAGCAATCGAGATCAATGAGATTCCCCGAAAAGATCCATAGAGTATGTCCATATGTTCAAAAACACCAGGTATATAATGGCCTATCTTAAATTGGTTATCTATCATAAACATGGATGTTAGGGACTCTGGTTGGGAGGCGCCCAGATATTTGTCTCTAATAGGTCGCAGCAAAACACAGTGGATAAAAACATGCTCTTCACTTGGGTCCTTGTCTCGGCACCTACAGAACCGATCTGGCTTTCTAACCATTTGCCAGCGCATTGGCTCAATAGATAAGGAATGGCTGCCTACGCGCAGTCGAGTCCAGGTCATCCTTACAAATTCCACATCGCAGGTGATGCAAAATGACGAGGAACGTAGTGATGGATCTATGGAACGGTATAGTAATAGTTTGGTTGCGTCCGGGCTGACGGATTTATGGAACGGTATAGTAATAGTTTGGTTGCGTCCGGGCTACATCTAGTTAAATCATTTACCATGAATACTATGATGTGGTATATATATATATATATATCTGTACATGTTTATGCATATAAAATTCGCAAATACCTCGTTTCGTATTTTGACAATAAAAAGGTTATTTTTGTCTTACTGATATTTTGCCCGCACTATTCGCCCGAATTAATTAAACTAAAGTGATCGCACTTAAAATTCACATAAAACATAAAATTACTGTAGTACATAAAACAATTTTTATATAATACATTTAGCACTATTATTAAATTAAAAATATGATATATGCAGTTAGGCCTATAATTACAAAAATACATTTTTTATCGGCAAATATTTTTGTAATTTTTTTCAACTTCCTGTTCTCCATTCTTTTTCCTTCCCGATGATGTTAATTCATTTACGATGTAACTATTATCGCGATATTTTAGTTGTTAGATTGTTAAATGCTGATAGAAAGAGGTTCTTCGACGCATCATATAATATTCACTTTCACTCCGTTTGATGGCGTTATTTTTATCAGTTAATAGATACGTATACGAACAATACGGCTGGTACATGGCGCAAACCGAAAATTGAAAGTATATGGAGAGTGGACCGTCACGGCGAGACAGAAAGGTTCAAATTACATTCTAAGGTTCGTTTTATTATAATAATATGTAATATAGACCTACTAGTATAGTTATTAATGTTCGTACAATTAAAAAGACTTAGAGTTGTATTTCGGAAATTGGCAGTTGCTTGCTAAAACTACAATATTAAATGTATGCTACAATTCATAGAATACAAGGAAAACGTTTTTCTAAGGTCGCCGTGTTACGCACGACCAGGACCTAAACGAGCCCGGACAGTGGAAATGAGATCCTTCAGGCTTCCCGATTCTCCATAGTTGTCGCATTTTTCGTTTCTCTCAAGTTCAGTATCCCTTTCGAGCTGGTCTATATATGTTATAGCCGGTCGTCCACGGGTACGCTCTCCTTCTGTTGTTAGTTGCCAGAAAAGTATATTGGTATGGATGGAGTATATCAATAAACTTGGGTGGTTGATACAGGTGGTAATGTACCATAAAGCTCGGTGTGGTGTTGTACCATAAAACAACGTGGGCAAGGTTGCATGGAGGGCACGTTATGATCCAGGAATATGGTGTTACAAACCAAAGTGCGACGGCTGAATCAGAGAAACGACACCCGGTACATTCCCAGTGGTTCTAAAACGCCGGGGACCCGAACAGATGGCCAATGGCGAAAATGTAGTTCACCATCAACATTCTTGGCGCCTGAATGTCATTTAAAATAAACTATAAATAAACAGCTGCCTATTTTAATAGTATTTTTTTATTAATTAAACTAAACGTCGGGACTCCTTTCTTAGCTGGATCATCGTAAGTTGTTGTGGCACGGAACCAACGTAGCGGTGGTGGCCGCCATTCTGAATTCAGGACTCCGGATAATGCCGCACAGTGGTGGACGAGTTGGTCGGGGAATCTATTTTGCATCCGAGAATAGCAAGTCTGCCGGATACGTTGCAACGACTGGGAACGGAACAGGTTAGTTAATGGGAGAGGGAACGGGGCTAATAGGGTAAGGAGTGGAGTTAATGAGTGAAGGTACGGAGTTGATTGGGGACGGAACGGAATTAATTAATGATAGAAAGAATGAAAATAAGTGCAGGTTAGATGTTAATGTTCCCTATTTTCTAGGTATAATGTTCCCTATACTCTAGGTATAATGTTCCCTATTTTCTAGTTATAATGTTCCCTATTTTCTAGGTATAATGTTCCCTATACTCTAGGTATAATGTTCCCTATACTCTAGGTATAATGTTCTCTATTTTCTAGGTATAATGTTCCCTATTTTCTAGGTATAATGTTCTCTATTTTCTAGGTATAATGTTCCCTATACTCTAGGTATAATGTTCTCTATTTTCTAGGTATAATGTTCCCTATTTTCTAGGTGTAATGTTCCCTATACTCTAGGTATAATGTTCCCTATACTCTAGGTATAATGTTCTCTATTTTCTAGGTATAATGTTCCCTATTTTCTAGGTATAATGTTCTCTATTTTCTAGGTATAATGTTCCCTATACTCTAGGTATAATGTTCCCTATATTCTAGGTATAATGTTCCCTATACTCTAGGTATAATGTTCCCTATACTCTAGGTATAATGTTCCCTATACTCTAGGTATAATGTTCCCTATACTCTAGGTATAATGTTCCCTATATTCTAGGTATAATGTTCCCTATACTCTAGGTATAATGTTCCCTATACTCTAGGTATAATGTTCCCTATACTCTAGGTATAATGTTCCCTATACTCTAGGTATAATGTTCCCTATACTCTAGGTGTAATGTTCCCTATACTCTAGGTAAAATGTTCCCTATTTTCTAGGTATAATGTTCCCTATACTCTAGGTATAATGTACCCTATTTTCTAGGTATAATGTTCCCTATACTCTAGGTATAATGTTCCCTATTTTCTAGGTATAATGTTCTCTATTTTCTAGGTATAATGTTCCCTATACTCTAGGTATAATGTTCTCTATTTTCTAGGTATAATGTTCCCTATTTTCTAGGTATAATGTTCTCTATTTTCTAGGTATAATGTTCCCTATACTCTAGGTATAATGTTCCCTATATTCTAGGTATAATGTTCCCTATACTCTAGGTATAATGTTCCCTATACTCTAGGTATAATGTTCCCTATACTCTAGGTATAATGTTCCCTATATTCTAGGTATAATGTTCCCTATACTCTAGGTATAATGTTCCCTATACTCTATGTATAATGTTCCCTATTTTCTAGGTATAATGTTCCCTATACTCTAGGTATAATGTTCTCTATTTTCTAGGTATAATGTTCCCTATTTTCTAGGTATAATGTTCTCTATTTTCTAGGTATAATGTTCCCTATACTCTAGGTATAATGTTCCCTATATTCTAGGTATAATGTTCCCTATACTCTAGGTATAATGTTCCCTATACTCTAGGTATAATGTTCCCTATACTCTAGGTATAATGTTCCCTATATTCTAGGTATAATGTTCCCTATACTCTAGGTGTAATGTTCCCTATACTCTAGGTATAATGTTCCCTATTTTCTATGTATAATGTTCCCTATAGTCTAGGTATAATGTTCCCTATACTCTAGGTATAATGTTCCCTATACTCTAGGTATAATGTTCCCTAAACTCTAGGTATAATGTTCCCTATTTTCTAGGTATAATGTTCCCTATACTCTAGGTATAATGTACCCTATTTTCTAGGTATAATGTTCCCTATACTCTAGGTATAATGTTCCCTATTTTCTAGGTATAATGATCCCTATACTCTAGGTATAATGTTCCCTATACTCTAGGTATAATGTTCCCTATAGTCTAGGTATAAAGTTCCCTATACTCTAGGTATAATGTACCCTATTTTCTAGGTATAATGTTCCCTATTTCCTTGGTATAATGTTCCCTATACTCTAGGTATAATGTTCCCTCTACTCTATGTATAATGTTCCCTATACTCTAGCTATAATGTTCCCTATACTCTAGGTATAATGTTCCCTATAGTCTAGGTATAAAGTTCCCTATTTTCTAGGTATAATGTTCCCTATTTTCTAGGTATAAAGTTCCCTATATTCTATTTTCTATGTATAATGTTCCCTATTTTCTAGGTATAATGTTCCCTATACTCCAGGTATAATGTTCTCTATTTTCTAGGTATAATGTTCCCTATTTTCTAGGTATAATGTTCTCTATTTTCTAGGTATAATGTTCCCTATACTCTAGGTATAATGTTCCCTATATTCTAGGTATAATGTTCCCTATACTCTAGGTATAATGTTCCCTATACTCTAGGTATAATGTTCCCTATACTCTAGGTATAATGTTCCCTATATTCTAGGTATAATGTTCCCTATACTCTAGGTGTAATGTTCCCTATACTCTAGGTATAATGTTCCCTATTTTCTAGGTATAATGTTCCCTATAGTCTAGGTATAATGTTCCCTATACTCTAGGTATAATGTTCCCTATACTCTAGGTATAATGTTCCCTAAACTCTAGGTATAATGTTCCCTATTTTCTAGGTATAATGTTCCCTATACTCTAGGTATAATGTACCCTATTTTCTAGGTATAATGTTCCCTATACTCTAGGTATAATGTTCCCTATTTTCTAGGTATAATGATCCCTATACTCTAGGTATAATGTTCCCTATACTCTAGGTATAATGTTCCCTATAGTCTAGGTATAAAGTTCCCTATACTCTAGGTATAATGTACCCTATACTCTAGGTATAATGTTCCCTATACTCTAGGTATAATGTTCCCTATAGTCTAGGTATAAAGTTCCCTATTTTCTAGGTATAATGTTCCCTATTTCCTTGGTATAATGTTCCCTATACTCTAGGTATAATGTTCCCTCTACTCTAGGTATAATGTTCCCTATACTCTAGCTATAATGTTCCCTATACTCTAGGTATAATGTTCCCTATAGTCTAGGTATAAAGTTCCCTATTTTCTAGGTATAATGTTCCCTATTTTCTAGGTATAAAGTTGCCTATATTCTATTTTCTAGGTATAATGTTCCCTATTTTCTAGGTATAATGTTCCCTATTTTCTAGGTATAATGTTCCCTATTTTCTAGGTATAATGTTCCCTATTTTCTAGGTATAATGTTCCCTATTTTCTAGGTATAATGTTCCCTATTTTCTAGGTATAATGTTCCCTATTTTCTAGGTATAATGTTCCCTATTTTCTAGGTATAATGTTCCCTATTTTCTAGGTATAATGTTCCCTATTTTCTAGGTATAATGTTCCCTATTTTCTAGGTATAATGTTCCCTATACTCTAGGTATAATGTTCCCTATACTCTATGTATAATGTTCCCTATTTTCTAGGTATAATGTTCCCTATTTTCTAGGTATAATGTTCCCTATTTTCTAGGTATAATGTTCCCTATACTCTAGGTATAATGTTCCCTATACTCTAGGTATAATGTTCCCTATACTCTAGGTATAAAGTTCCCCATTTTCTAGGTATAATGTTCCCTATTTTCTAGGTATAATGTTCCCTATTTTCTAGGTATAATGTTCCCTATACTCTAGGTATTATGTTCCCTATTTTCTAGGTATAATGTTCCCTATACTCTAGGTATAAAGTTCCCCATTTTCTAGGTATAATGTTCCCTATTTTCTAGGTATAATGTTCCCTATACTCTATGTATAATGTTCCCTATTTTCTAGGTATAATGTTCCCTATTTTCTAGGTATAATGTTCCCTATTTTCTAGGTATAATGTTCCCTATACTCTAGGTATAATGTTCCCTATACTCTAGGTATAATGTTCCCTATACTCTAGGTATAATGTTCCCTATACTCTAGGTATAATGTTCCCTATAGTCTAGGTATAAAGTTCCCCATTTTCTAGGTATAATGTTCCCTATTTTCTAGGTATAATGTTCCCTATACTCTATGTATAATGTTCCCTATTTTCTAGGTATAATGTTCCCTATTTTCTAGGTATAATGTTCCCTATTTTCTAGGTATAATGTTCCCTATACTCTAGGTATAATGTTCCCTATACTCTAGGTATAATGTTCCCTATACTCTAGGTATAATGTTCCCTATACTCTAGGTATAATGTTCCCTATACTCTAGGTATAATGTTCCCTATAGTCTAGGTATAATGTTCCCTATACTCTAGGTATAATGTTCCCCATTTTCTAGGTATAAAGTTCCCCATTTTCTAGGTATAATGTTCCCTATTTTCTAGGTATAATGATCCCTATACTCTAGGTATAATGTTCCCTATACTCTAGGTATAATGTTCCCTATATTCTATTTTCTAGGTATAATGTTTCTAAATGAAGTTGCATTAGGAAACGAGAAGCACATTACTGTTGATGACCATCGTTTGGTAGCGCCACCTAGCGGATACAATAGCGTTGTTGCTCAAGGACGTACGGAACCAGCTTCTGGTGAAGAAATTATACAAGACTATGATGGAAAGAAGGTTTGTGTAATCCACGATTTGTAATTTCTCCCAAATGCAATGTTATACAGTAACTATAATTTAAAATAAAATATAATTCCACCCCTTCCAATTTACTAAACTCCTTCATTTTAATTCGTTAATTTAATTTTAACTTTATCTTTAAAATTCAAATTTAACATTAATTTTACGTATATTCGTTATTATTTTGTTTATTCTTATGTAATCAGTTATTTAACTTAACCTTTAACCTCTTATTAGTACCAAGTAAACTTTAGTTACTATTACCTTTGCAACTACAAGATAAATTTCCCAGAAAGTCATTTTATTACATTGCTATGAATCATAGTCATCATAACCCCTAACCAAAGTAACATATTATAAGAAGTTTCTTAGGAAATATTATGAAAATAGAGCCATAAATAAGGAAAAGGTCGGGCTCCGCTAATTTCAGCAATCAGCTCGCTGCATGACCTGTGACCGTATGACCTGTGACCTACATGACCTTGGTAAATAAAATGCCTCGAGAATATTGAAAAAAAGTTATACTTTTTTCCCATGTAATAAATAATTATTGTTGTGTCCCATTTTTCGAAAATTTATGGCATCATATTTTGATGTTAATTTGAAGGTTTTTGTTGGGACCTTTCTGATTTAGGAGTGCCCAAATTCTGACGACTTACACTATTTACACTTTTTGGCATCCTTGCAGAAGCGAAAACCACTATTTCCCCTAGCAGGGGTTGAACACACGACCTCTCCGTTTCATTTGTTATAGTATTTTTAATTGAATTAATTAATTCTGCTGTAAATTTCATATTCTTGAGCTGGTTTGGATGCATTTTCCATCCTTTTTTAAATCAACTAAACATACAGTAATACAAATTTCATTGTTTTTTTTATATAGGTTATTATCCCCCAAGGAAAGCCGGTTCCCAACAAATCGAACACGAATTTTGGCCAGAGCGAATATTTAATTTACAACGAAAGTCAGAATAGAATCCGATATCTGTTAAAAATGAAACTTCGTTGAAACATTTATTTAATTAAATAATACTGCTTAGGCTAGATTAGGCCCAAGATTTGTGAAATGACATTTTGTAGTATTCACCTAAAATTGACTAACGTCAATTATTTTATTAATGGTAAAATAACTTTCACTCGCGTAAACTTTCAATTGATTTCTCAAGTTTATAACTTCTGTTCTGTAATAAAATATTTATGTTATAATAATAGTCAAGTAAAAAATTTCCAAGTAAGTAGCAATACATACAAACTAATATTTTATTCCATATTATCTTCGTTTTAAACAACAGGAAAGTCTATTAAAATATGTTATGTTATTCTCCAACGCAACATGCATAGCAACAAATTAATATTGGTGGGGTTTTTCCCACATTTATTTGGTGAGGATAAACTTTAGCCCAATGAAATTCGTTATAAAATTCCAATAGAAATTTGACCGAAAAGTGAAAACCTGGTAACCTTCACATGGGCAAAAAGCCTTGTTCACAAAATACTATACAATACTATACTAATACAAGTTTTGAGGAGTTTTGAGTTGTTACAAAAAACAATGCCCAAGCTCTTAACCCAAACAATGGAGAGTGGAAAGAGGTAGTTAAACAAATATGCAGTAATGCATTAATAATAATTAGTTCTTAAAAAATGAGAGAAGAAGGGTTTTACAATTATTTGCAATTATTGTTGACCCTGACCCACCCCCGAATAGTGGCAATACACAAAGGCTTCGTCTACTATATGGCTAGCTTCACGATTGAAACATTGTAACTAATTTCGCTTGCATTGGAACTAAGTTCGTATCCATTGGAACTAAATTCGCATGCAGTGGAACTAAATTCGCATGCATTGAAAATAAGTTCGTTTTGATATTCTGGGATTGGAACTAAGTTCGCTTTATAAAATTGAATTTGGAACTAAATTCGGTTCGATTGGAACTAAGTTTGCCTTTGAAAATGTGCGATTGGAATTAAGTTCGTGCTACCCGAATTTACTTTAGTTCCAATGCATGCGAAATTAGTTCCAATGGATGCCCGAATTTACTGTAGTTCCAATGCATGCGAAATTAGTTCCAATGGATGCCCGAATTTACTGTAGTTCCAATGCATGCGAATTTAGTTCCAATGGATGCGAATTTAGTTCCAATGGAAGCGAATTTAGTTCCAATGGAAGCGAATTTAGTTCCAATGGATGTGAATTTAGTTCCAATGCATGCGAATTTAGTTCCAATGGAAGCGAATTTAGTTCCAATGCATGCGAATTTAGTTCCAATGGATGCGAATTTAGTTCCAATGGAAGCGAATTTAGTTCCAATGGAAGCGAATTTAGTTGCAATGCATGCGAATTTAGTTCCAATGGAAGCGAATTTAGTTCCAATGCATGCGAATTTAGTTCCAATGCAAGCGAATTTAGTTCCAATGGAAGCGAATTTAGTTCCAATGGAAGCAAATTTAGTTCCAATGGAAGCGAATTTAGTTCCAATGCATGCGAATTTAGTTCCAATGGAAGCGAATTTAGTTCCAATGCATGCGAATTTAGTTCCAATGCAAGCGAATTTAGTTCCAATGGAAGCGAATTTAGTTCCAATGGAAGCGAATTTAGTTCCAATGGAAGCGAATTTAGTTCCAATGGAAGCAAATTTAGTTCCAATGGAAGCGAATTTAGTTACAATGCATGCGAATTTAGTTCCAATGGAAGCGAATTTAGTTCCAATGCATGCGAATTTAGTTCCAATGGAAGCGAATTTAGTTCCAATGGAACCGAATTTAGTTCCAATGGGTGTGAATTTAGTTCCAATGGAAGCGAATTTAGTTCCAATGGTTACGAACTTAGTTCCAATGTTTCAATCGTGGGGATAGCCACGTAGTAGGCGAAGATTATTGTGTATTGCAACTATTTGGGGTGGGTCAGGGTCAACAATAACTGTAATAAATTGTAAAATCCTTCCGTCATATTTAAAAAACGAAGTATTATTAATGAATTAAATGTATAATTAAACATTTTGAAATATATATTAATCACGAGTATACAGATACTGACTGACTGAGTCTGTAGTATTATATACTCAAGTCATGCACATTGTGCCATTTTCACACCAAATACAATATTTACCAGTTGTTTCGGTTTAGGTGGATGGGCGTTGTTTGGGTTAGGAGGTTGGGCGTAGTTTGGGTTAAGAGCTTGGGCGTTGTTTTTTACAATGAATATCATTTTAAATGATTAAATATAAATGGATTTAATTGAATTGTTTGGGTTAAGAGGTTGGGCGTTGTTTGGGATAAGATTGTTTTGGTTAGGAGGTTAGGCGTTTTGGGTTAGTAATTTACAATTATTATTTAACCATCCACCTAATAGTGTCATTAAACAGATTCTTCGCAAACAACGTGGCTCGCCCCACACCTGAAACATTGGAACTAAATTCGCATCCATTGGAACTACTGTATGTTCGCATCTATTGGAACGATTCCCCGTACTTAGTTCCAATTTAAGCCTCATGCGAATTTAGTTCCAATGGAAACGAATTTAGTTCCAATTTTGGCGAATTTAGTTCCAATTTAGGCGAACATAGTTCCAATAACTAAAGAAAAACGAAAACGAATTTAGTTCCAATGGAAGCGAATTTAGTTCCAATGGAAGCGAATTTAGTTGCAATGTTTCAGGTGTGGGGCGAGCCACGCAGTTGGCTAAGAATCTGTTTAATGACACTATTAGGTGGATGGTTAAATAATAATTGTAAATAACTAACCCAAAACGCCCAACCTCCTAACCAAAACAATCTTAACCCAAACTACGCCCAACCTCTTAACCCAAACAATTCAATTAAATTCATTTATATTTAATCATTTAAAATGAGATTCATTGTAAAAAACAACGCCCAAGCCTTTAACCCAAACTACGCCCAACCTCCTAACCCAAACAACGCCCATCCACCTAAACCGAAACAACTGGTAAATATTGTATTTGGTGTAAAAATGGCACATGTGGATGACTTGAGTATATAATACTACAGACTCAGTCAGTCAGTATTAGTATACTCGTGATTAATATATATTTCAAAATGTGTAATTATACATTTAATTCATTAATAATAATTCGTTTTTTTAAAAATAACAGAAGGGTTTTACAAATATTTACAATTATTGTTGACCCTGACCCACCCCAAATACTGGCAATACGCAATAGGCTTCGCCTACAACGTGGCTATCCCCACGATTGAAACATTGGAACTAAGTTCGTACCCATTGGAACTAAATTCGCTTCCATTGGAACTAAATTCGCATGCATTGGAACTAAATTCGCATCCATTGGAACTAAGTTCGTTTTGATATTCTGGGATTGGAACTAAGTTCGCTTTGCAAAATTTATTTTGGAACTAAATTCGTTTCAATTGGAACTAAGTTCGCTTTTGAAAATGTGCGATTGGAACTAAGTTAGTGCTACCGTAACCTTCACATGGTCAAAGAGCCTTGTTCACAAAATATTTACCAGTTTTTATAAAGCAAGCCCAAGATTAAATTGTGAATAATCATAGCGCTAAAATTTAGAATAAGTTATTAAATTAAATTGTATAATTGAATAATTTTTTACAACAATTACCTTAATATATTATAATTTGATAGTTTAATAATTGGATGCGACCAATAGTTGCTACTGATTTCTCCCTACTGTTTCCTTTGTTTGGCTTTTGAGTGTTAGTGAAATTCAAAAAGAATTCAATGACTATATTGTAGGCCTGTTTATATGATCCGCGAAATATATAAATAAGGGCATTAACTAGACGGACGAAGGAAGGTCGACACCCACAAACCGAAAAATAAATAGAATATTGCGATATTTCTGCCTCAAATAGAGGCCTTCTTTAGGTATATATATAATATAGAAAAAAGGAGATTACAGCCACATACAGATAATCAATATCTAAGAATTTAAATTTACCGCCCAAAATAATAAAGCGACCATTCAATATAAAGAAATAGTGTACAGTGTAAAGTAGTTATGTAATGTACGGTGAGTGGGGCTGAAAAATATGGTGGAAGGTTACCAAAAACATCATATGTACATTACATTTCACTTAACTACTTTATACTGTAAACTATTTCTTTATATTGAATGGTCGCTTTGTTATTTTGGGCGGTAATTTCAATTTCTTAGATTTTCATTATCTGTATGTGGCTGTAATCTGCTATTTTCTCTATTATATACTGTATATACCTAAAGAAGGACCATGAACTGACTTGAACTATTTGAGGCAGAATGCTCGTAATATTTAATTTATTTTTCTGATTGTTGGTGTCGACCTTCCTGGTCGACCTAGCTACCTGGTGTAGGTTACATGAATCCAAAAAAATTGGTTTGTATGTAGTAAGCATTTCTTTGGGGTTTTATACTGGATTACCACTGTAATTTTTCACTAAAATAAGCACGATTAAGTTTAAATTATTGGTTCCCATATAAACTTTTGTAAAAAAAAAAAAATTATTCCAAAATTGTAACATTACTCAATGCCGTTAGCATTAATAGCGAGTTGTTATTTAGCACTTTACAACTTTAGAGGACATTACAGCTTTGTATTGGCCTGTACATTTAGTATTGTATTTGGTATTATCGCCGTCATTGGTTACCACGTAAACAATAGGTGTAAATTTGCCTGACAGCCAGATAGGCCTACTGCATTACCTACCGGTAGGCGGGGTATAGCTATTAATAACCAGTAGGGCCTAGCTATATTATTAACATGGCTCCAAAGGCCACCGTAAATATAAGCCAACTTATTTATAACATAATTTATGTCATTTTTAAATTTATTTATACAGCAACTAATTTAATTTGTGCGGTTTCTATCACTTATAATATATGTACAATCATATCGTAATGTAACAATTTTGGAATAAAACTACATACTGTACATACTTGTTGCAAAGTACTTTACAGTATTCTGATCCTCGTGGCTTTATTTCCACTCACTCACTCAGTAACGTTCGTGTAACAAAGCCACTCGAATCATATCACACTGTAAAGTGCTACTTTACACACAAGTATGTAATAAAGTGCTACTTTACACACAAGTATGTAGTTATTAATAATATTTTTGTATACCGGTAGATGATGTATTTGTAATCAGTGTTATGGTAATATTATTTACTATTATGTAGTTCGTAATTTTTTTGATTTTATGTAATTATTGTCGTATTACTTATTTATTGTTTATATTTGTTTGTTTTTGTTTATTTCTGATGCAGAATTTGGTGCACATTACAACTAACAAGAAATAAAATAAACACGAAGTGTGCTATTTAGTTCAAGGAAATAAAAAGTCAATGGATTTTATAAAGATGTGAAAAGTCAACAAAAACAATAATGTGCTGTTTTGAATAGGCGATCAGTTCTTCCCTGCAACCCACAGCAGCGAGTGACCCTGTGGAACCTAAAACAGCTGACAATTTCAAACATTATCCCTCCACTATAATCCCAAAACAGTCGGCCCACCATACAAGCCCGTTATTAATTAGAGATGTAAAGAGTTTTCCTACAATATTTAGTAATGTAATACCGCGGTAATTACAATTACTAGTACCCAGCCTAGTCCCTTTACCCTTATACATTACAGTGGCACAATAATTCCACTTGACTAGGCGGTGATGGTGGGGTAATTGGCTGAGAATAACACTAAATTAAATAGAGCAGTGAGAACTGGTAACAGGTTATCAACTCCAAAAATTAAAAATTCATTTAGTAAGTTGTCATTTTTCATTTCATTTCATTACGCCATTCTAACGCCCCAAGCGGCAATTGTCACGTCCTGCTGATTTTCCTCGTTTTAATTTACTAATTGCATTTTGTACTTCATTGTGGGTGAACGTTGGGCGGAGATAATTTTCAAACATTAGTTTGGTGTGCATGAAGCAATCTGTTTGGTTAAACTCCAAATCAATATCCTAAAAGGTACCAGTATCACTGTTTAATTGCCCCCCTCCCCCAGTTTTGATGAAGTAGCGATCAGCTACACCATCAATAAGTTCATTAAATTTGTCCACCGGCACATCACTAGAAACATTCCCTGGCTCATCAACACTACTACAAATCAACACTCAACACTCAACACTCAACACTCAACACTCAACACTCAACACTCAACACTCAACACTCAACACTCAACACTCAACACTCAACACTCAACACTCAACACTCAACACTCAACACTCAACACTCAACACTCAACACTCAACACTCAACACTCAACACTCAACACTCAACACTCAACACTCAACACTCAACACTCAACACTCAACACTCAACACTCAACACTCAACACTCAACACTCAACACTCAACACTCAACACTCAACACTCAACTCTCAACACTCCCAGGTCCTGTTATTAACAACACTCAGGTCCTGTTATTAACAACACTCAGGTCCTGATATTAACAACACTCAGGTCCTGTTATTAACAACACCCAGGTCCTGTTATTAACAACACTCAGGTCCTGTTATTAACAACACCCAAGTCCTGTTATTAACAACAACACCCAGGTCCTGTTATTAACAACACCCGGGTCCTGTTATTAACAACACCCAGGTCATGTTATTAACAACACTCAGGTCCTATTATTAACAACACCCAGGTCCTGTTATTAACAACAACACCCAGGTCCTGTTATTAACAACACTCAGGTCCTGTTATTAACAACACCCAGGTCCTGTTATTAACAACAACACCCAGGTCCTGTTATTAACAACACTCAGGTCCTGTTATTAACAACACCCAGGTCCTGTTATTAACAACACCCAGGTCCTGTTATTAACAACACTCAGGTCCTGTTATTAACAACACCCAGGTCCTGTTATTAACAACACCCAGGTCCTGTTATTAACAACAACACTCAGGTCCTGAAGAATCCTAGTAGTATACCGTTTACTGAACTAGAGTAACGAATACCTTTTATTGTAAAGTCCAGTAGTCAATAACAGGAGTGTACAGTATCTACCGCTGACGGCGATATCCCTTCCCAGGACAGGTCTAAATAGTAGATACAAAAGGACACAAACTACTACTGGCGAGATCGGTGCCTGATGTCTCTCCTAAACTTGGGCGAATCAATTGCCCGGGCTAACTTGACAATCAGGGTGACCGGTGTGTTCGCGCTTTCAGACCTTTGGCAGTTTAACCCGCCAAATTAAGATGTCTTCTAGATATTAAATCGCTTTTTAGCCTATGACAAGTATTTGATTCACTACACTAGTCGAAACCAATCCGTGCGCGACCATTCACCCGCTGGATATTCCCGGGAGATTGGGTTCGACGGTTTAATTTTATTGCTATGTAAGCTTAATGTATTATTCGACTGACAGTATTATATAATCTCTGACAATGTTATTCACCTTCGGGGAATATTAACAGTTCCTTTAGGACGTGGCGCTTTATCTATATAAACAGAGTTATGACTTAAACTACTCACAACGATATGGCTTAATTATAATTCACATATATGGCGCATTCTTTAGGAATTGCTTCTTTAACAGACTCGCTCATACGCAATGCTGCACAATACTGCACACTAATCTGCCAATCTTCACTGATTTTAGTCACATATAAAAGGAACACAGACTGACTCATGTAGGGTCTATCAAATAACATTAGATTCACTTCAAACCACTTTAACATAAGTCACAATCGTTATTGGTAACCTTTCTCTCTTACCTTCGGTATATCAAGAATATTGGGTGTCGGGGTTATTTCTCGTTATTCCAATATAATAATTCATCAACAAATATAATGAATAACCGACAACAAATAGCAGTATGCAGTATTCACAGATCAATCGTGCCAGTTTGTTTTGATATTTACAGAGTTTAAAGCCAGGTTGTTTGATGCGTAATTGCAGCCAGTTAAAGGATATATGTCCTTGTAATTAAACCTACTAGTGTTGAGCTAAAAAGCATAAAACATAAAACACTACAAAGCCGTTCTTTCGTGGCTTTGAAAAACTCGTGACTACTGCTCTATACGAGGATACCAACTCCCTTATTCCACGAAGCTCCCGTTCAACACAGAGAAAGAGCAGTGAGATAGGAAATTTTCAGTTCAGTACTCTGTGATAGGTCAAAATCAAGGCTAACTCAAATTCTATTGGGAGATACAAAACAAGGCTATGACGCAACCTCCCTAGGCTTGTTGGCCGATTAAACAGAGCCCAGATGCCTGCGTACAGCAAATCAGCCAATAAGCTGGTAACTTGCACTATTTTTAGCTGTAGATCACTTTGAGAGTATTCTTAGCGACTGGGGGGGAACTGGCCAACAAGGCAAACGAATCAGTTATCCCACAAAAGCTTTTACACCGCTCCCAGAAAATGGGATTTAAGTCTATAAAATATACAAAAGCACAGTTTCTAAAATATAAAAATACTCTAAACAGTTAGTCTTTCTTGCGCGGACGGCGTTTACGCAGTTTCTTGAGGCTAGCAAGAGTCCTTTTCTCTTTGGGGAGAGCCACTTTACGAGGAGGGCTGTAGCTCCTAGGCGAAGGGTGCAATATGATTGCATTAGAAGGTTTGGGTTTACGGTCGGTGTCTCGTCCATTTCGATATGCTTCTCCTCGAGCTGATTTTCCTCCGCTTGTCATGGGATACGTTCGTCCAAAACTCTCGCAGAGAATAGGGTTTTCTAAGCTTGATATCTTCTTTGAGATTCGAGGTTTCCCAATCGAACTGAGATAAGGCCAATTCGTTTATCGATTGGACCCACTGCTATAACTCACGTTTATCTGAACAAACGCAGGCTTCCCTGTTGATCTTTATAGAACAGCGCTTAACTCGTTTCGCACAACGCCCTCCTTCACCTTGATGAAGGGTTGTATTGCGTTAAACGGGACGACCATACGGTTGGATAGTGATATTAGGTGTCTGCGTCATAATCCGGCTAGGTAAGATGGGCGGCTAGATAGAAATCACTGTCGGAGTGTTACCGATTAATTGTTAGGGTAGCACTAGATCTTGAACAGTGAATACCGTCCGCGAGGATCCGCGACACCACCAGGATCGCAGGTCTGAGGTCCAACTAAGGAATGAGGAGGTTTGACCGAGCATTCCGGGACTCCGATCGTAGGTCTACTCTAGGATCGTTAGAGCCGAGTGAGTACAGGTGATACGTCAAACAAGTTTCGCTCGAAACTCCAGTAAATATAACGAACACAACTGTGTTTAACACAACGTTTCCGTGGATGTTTATGTCTTTCTGTTTATTGGCTGGGTCTAGGGCATTTACCGTAATAATACCCAAAAACGTACGTTTTGTAGGGGAAACGCGAGTGATCTTTCTCCAGCTTACAATATTCCTCCATCCGTTCGAAGCTATTCGGTACAACAGGTAGCGGTCGATCGGCGGTAAGATACATCATAGGGGAATCGAGCCGTTTGAGTTCTACCATGCGGTCATGATGTATACCTTGAGGATATCGAGTTTCTAGATTTTGTTGACTGGCAATATTGAGATATGTTTCTATCAGGAATTCCAGATAATCGTTGAAGTCGCTGCGTTTATCCGGCTCCTCAACGTCTTCTCTTTCGAGTCTGTTTCGAATAGAATTCTCGTGTTCCATTCTCGGTTTATCGTTCCGCCTCCGCTGGGTAGGATATTTCAATCGTACCATTTCCCTTTTGGTGTCGACATTGTCCGTATCGTGTAGATCGATAGGATGACCAGTAGTTAAGAAGCCCATATACGTACCATTACGCTGCGTATATCGAGCAGCGAATTTTCTATAGTCCAACTCACGCGTGAGCTGCTCTTGGGACATTGGCGGTTCGATATAACGACCATCGTCCTCCGCAGCAGTTGGACTAACGTCGCCGCGTATTAAGCTATCAACAAACGCTTGTAAAGTAGAGTATATCGCTCCCCGATACCAAGACCATCTTCTATCAACTCCGTCATATCTGCTATATATGAGTTTATCCATATTATAATGAGTTTATATTTAGGCGAGCGGGCGTCGCTGCCTACCTCAATCAACCCCCGGACAGTACGAGATCCTCAGCGCCGATGTGTCGTCGTCGCTGTACTTTCGCCAACGACGTAGCCGCACAACGACAACGACAACCGGCACAAGTCACTCGACTGTCCGTCCCAAAGTCTTAGATGTACTTCAGGTTTTCCTTGGAGAGTTAGGTTACTTTTACGATTGCGACTGGCTACTGTAAACACACCTTAGCAGTAACATTCACCTATAAACTCACAAATACCACACACACAACTTGTCACAAATTACACACATTCGGGCCATTTGTCCGTTAGTCAATGCCTTCCAGAATGTCACTGTATTAGTATGTATCCTGGGATACTAGTAGTGCGCTATTTATTCCCTATGCTATTCAATGGGACAAGCTTTCTATTGTTCTTTTAACTCAATTCTAATTCTAGCGTGGTTGTTGCTATGGTGACATTATGCAAAGCTAGCGGTAGAATTAGGGTAGTTCCAATGCATACAGATCTGGGATGTTATTTAATAGTATTCTTTAATAGTCAATGTTCTGTTTTATACATGACTTTATGAATTTTATCGGCTATTGACTATGTTTGGGAGACTTTCACACACTCATACGCATGATAAGATAAATCTCCGCTCCCTTGATCTATTAATTAATGAAATTTTGGGAACTTTATAAATTGCGTAAAAATGGCAATTTATTAAATTCATTAAAAGGCATGAATTTAAATTTATTCCCTGAAATTTTATTATTTGACAACTAAATGGACATATTTTGATTCTAGAACATGTCTGGGGACACAAGATCCTTAATTCTATGACAATTGTCTTTTTAAGAATATCGGTAAATGCTACGATATCTTAATTGACTAGAATTATTGCAGGATCTGAATTTTACAGATTTTGATTTATTAGATTTTGCAAATATTAATTAATTAATATTTGAGATGGGCACCGATTTATTCCAGAACTTGTCTGGGGACGTTAACCACTGATTCTAGAATTTGTCTTTCAAGTATATCGGTGGGTGCCGCGATATCTTAATCGACTAGAATTACAGATGGTCAAAGGGTTTAACAGATTTATTTTGCGTTATACGCTACTGTTAAAGGGACATCACGCTACTATATGTATTATTTAATATACGGTATGAGAGCAATATCGCACGAAGCAATGTCAGTGTGAAGAGGCAAGTCGTTTCCAAGGTCTACCCAGAGCTTGGTTTAGCCGAGACACGAGGATCTGAACTTTGCATTCCTAATACTCTGCCTACCAATAATACTAAATATAGTAGTGGCTTTATTGTACTTTAATAAGTACGGAAGCAGTGGTATCAACGCAGAGTACTCAAATTTCTCAGGAGCATTAATCCGAGTGACATCAATTCGTACAACTTAATAAACTTTATCCGTCAAGATAAGGCCTATGGAGACTTATTTGTCAACTCACACCCCGAGTTACAGGAAGTATATCGACGGCCTTACGAGTACAGAGCCCGCGAACGCGAGTTGGAAAGAACCATTAAACCAAGGAAGTTTCTAACTGCCTATGGTCCACCCACGGCCCTCGTTCAGACCACTCGTAAAGGACCCGTAAGAGCGGCTGTCTTGAAACGAGCTCTCAAAGCCGTTAGACCCCTCTCCCCGGACGTTGATGTCAATCAACCCGGTACTTCGACTGGCGGATATACCGATCGTAATCCCATACCTTCTGATGCAATCATATTGCACCCTTCACCCAGGAGTTATAGCCCTCCTCATAAAGTGGCTCGCCCCAAAGAGAAAAGGACTCTTGCTAGCTTTAAAAAACTGCGTAAACGCCGTCCGCGCAAGAAAGACTAACTGTTTAGAGTATTTTTATATTTTAGAAACTGTGATTTTGTATATTTTATAGACTTAAATCCCATTTTCTGGGAGCGGTGTAAAAGCTTTTGTGGGATAACTGATACGTTTGCCTTTGCTGGCCAGTTCCCCCCCGGTCGCTAGAATACTCTCAAAGGGATTTATAACTAAAATAGTGCAAGCTACCAGCTTATTGGCTGATGTGCTGTACGGAGGCATCTGGGCTCAGTTTAATCGGCCAACCAGCCTAGGGAGGTTGCCTAAGCCCTACTGTCCGTATCGGCCAATAGAATTTGAGTGGGCGTTGATTTCGACCTATCCCAGAGCTACTGAACTGAATTTCCTATCTCTATGCTCATCCTCTGTGTTGAACGGGAGCTTCGTGGAATAAGGGTAGTTAGTATCCTCGTATAGGGATTCCAGTCATATGATTCTTCATATGATTCTGTTGTTATGTTCCCATTTTTCGCCATAACACCGGCTTTTGGGAAGAACTCTAGTAAAACTGCTTAAATTACCGAAAGTATAACTGTTACCTACTCAATCACTTAACTCACTTAACTAACGAACTTAACGAGTCTCAATCATTTAATTTAACTGCACTAATCATATTGTTTGTACTGTTATTTACCGTCAGTTATTAATTGTATCTATTTGTTGATGAAATATTGCCCTTTGGAGAATACGGATAAATCACCCAAATTTCCCAATTTTCTTGATACACTACAGGTTAGAGAGACAGGCTATATATAACAATTGCGATTTATATTAATGTGGTGTGTATTGAATCTAATGTTATTTAGCAGACCCTACATGAGTCAATTGCTGCTCTCTTTATGTGTGATCAAATATACTGACGGTCGGCAGAATAGTGTGCATGATTGTGATTGGTAACAAAGTATTTCCTAAAGAATACGCCTTATACTTTAATCATAAGCGGTATCGTTGCGTTTAGTATAAGTCCTAGTTCTGTTTAAATAGATAGAGCGCCACGTCCTAAAGGAACTGTTAATATTTCCCGAAAGCCAATAATATCTGTCAGAGATTAATTATTAACGATCTATCGAATAATACAGTAGGTTTACACTGCAACCTTACACTGCAATAATAAAATTTAAGCAGCCGAATTCAGCCTCCCGGGTGTAGATCCATCGGGTGAATGATCGCGCATGGGCTGGCTTCGGGTAATGTTTTGTGTATTAGCATAAAATATTGTCGTATGCTAAAGGTGTTTTAATTAACTAAAAGACATATAAATTTTGGCAGGTTAAACTGCTAAAGGTCTTCAAAAGCGCGAACAGTACGATATACAATGCAGTATACATACCAACATTATTAGAGCATTAAAAGAAAGTTCAATGAAGCAAATTAGATAATATAATTAAATTAAATACTAGAGGTATTCGAAACTAATTATGCGTATGCCATGGAGAAAAGGTATGTTTTGAGTCGTCGCTTGAAGGTCGGTGTATCGGAAATCGAACGGATATCTGTGGGGAGTTTATTCCAGAGTCTGGGGGCGGCTATGGGGAAGGCCCGACGGCCCAAAGTTTGGCAGTTAAAACGCGGTTCGACGAGCGAGAGTGAAGTGCACCTTCGGGTTGTGTGGTTTGCGTAGGTCACCGGGGTTAGCATTTCGCGGATGTACTGTGGTGCTCGTTGCGATCGGGACTTGTGAACGAGGAGAAGTAATTTGAATTCGATTCGTTTCCGAACTGGTAGCCAATGTAATTGCTTGAGACTCGGAGTGATGTGATTGTATTTGTGAACCTTGGCTAGTAGACGTGCAGCCGAGTTTTGTACGCGTTGCAACTTTGCAAGTTGGTAGCCAGGTACACCGTAGAGAAGACCATTACAGTAATCGATACGGCTTGATATGAGCGAGTGTATGATGGTTTCTGCAGACTTCTGGTCGAGAAAGTTGGCGATGCGTCGAATATTGTGGAGGTGGAAGAAGGCTGCGCTACAAGTTTTTGTTATGAACTTGCTCATGGTTAGACCAGGATCGAGCCATGCACCAAGGTTCTTCACCGATTTTGCTGGATATATTTCAAAGTCCCTAACACGAATAGACTTAGTAGTTAGTTTAGATAATTGTTGCGGGATTCCTAATATTATAAACTCGGTTTTGCATCGTTTATTTTTAGTTTATTTTCGATGAACCATTCGCGCAAATCTGCGATGCAATTTTCTAGAGCTTTTAGTGCATCGGCTTCATCGGATTCGTTAGTTGGCTGAAATGCGTGGTAGGTTTGTTTATCATCTGCATATCCATGTAAAGCAATCGGTAAGTGTCGCTCGATGATTTTAAATAGCCCTCTGCCAAAGTTCCCAAAGTAGTGACATGATGAGCAAGCTCCCTGGGGAAAACCATATTCTAGTAAGTGATCCTTAGAGTTCGAACCCAATGTTGTTACGTGTTGATGACGTCCTCGGAGAAACGATGAAAACCAACGGAGACAGGTGCCACAAATTCCCAGGTCCGACTCGAATACGTTCAATAGCCGATCGTGGTCTACAGTGTCGAAGGCGGCACTTAGATCTAGTAGCACTAGAAATGTCACCTTCTTGTTGTCCATGTTGATAAGGATATCGGATTGAACTTTAATTAAGGCTGTTTCGGTACTGTGGAATCGTCGATATCCCGATTCAGTGCATGGTAAAGGATGGTGTTCATCAATGTATGGTAGGAATTGTGACATTACTGCTCGCTCTGCAATTTTTGATACAGATGGTAAACCACTTACAGGTCGAAAATTGGATTTTATAATCGAGTTCAAATTAGTTTTCTTTAAAGTCGGCGTGACTGTTGCCGTTTTCCAAACGTCAGGGACGTTACCGCTCTGCAGAGAGTTGTTTGTCATAATACTGATTGGTATACAAAGACTCGAGATGCACTGTTTTACGATACTGGTTGGTAATGGGTCCTGAGGACATTGCTTGTTGGGTGCTGATGATATTAGTCGTCCCACTTCGGAGGTAGGCAATACAGTGAATTGGGAAAGCGTTGCAGTTCTTGTGTGGTCACTAGAGATTTGATGAGATTTACATTGCATAGGATCCTTTCTGGAGTTCGCAATGTCTAGATCATCTCGGATAATTCGGATTTTTGCGGATTATATTACGGCAGTGCAGGTCATGCATGGTGTACGGGAAAGTTAAAAAGCTAATTTGAAGTTCTAACTCTAAGCATACTGGCATTATGGCGGGACATTCAATTCTCTGAAGTAGCAAAGTGCTGGGTTCCACATACTGACATTCTATTACAGTATTACAGTATTATGACGTGACAGTTGTACCGCAGTACAGCAGTACCGGTACTACAGTACTAATCTGCTAATATTATCCTGCTTTCAGTATCTGAGCAAACGCCAAAGGCAATGTAGCTGCACAGACAGTCAGACAGTGGCATAATCACAACTCACTGTACGCGTACAGTCTGCTGGTCTGACAGTAATGCTGTAATGAAGGATACTATCTGTCTCCTGTCTGTCTGTGGTTCAGTAGATTAGATACCGGCTGACCGGTACTAGCACTAGTCCAGTAGTCAGAGTAGACTAGGTTAGTTATAATGTTGTTTATTTCCGTAGTTTTTAGTTTTCCGTTACTGCGTTAGTACCGGTTGTTTAGTACCTTTACAGCTTTACGTAGGCTACTAAAATTAAAAACCGGTAGGTCAGAGGTAGCCTATTCAGCTGTTCAGTATGTTAATTAATTAGCAGTTAATCGCGCTAGAGTCTGTGAGCTGCGTTGGTACGGTACGGTACGGTACGGTACGCAATTTATTCCAATATAGACAATGGCGTCTTACCGGCGGAAGAAGTTTTACCACAACGTTAATATCGACCAAATCGATGATTTTTTTGCGTTGCGCGACATTCGCGTAAGTTAACGGTAGTATTGCAGTATTGCGGTACCGGTACTAATGACTAATGCTAAGAGGGAACCCTACTAATCTGCTATCCAATTTGTCTTTCTATTCTACAATCTAAAACGACATCTCTTTAACAGTTTGATTAAGCCTATTTTGCTGTATGGATCTGAGGTATGGGGATTCACAAAAGGGAGGGACACAGAAAAACTACAGCTGAAATTTCTGAAAAATGTTTTGGGTGTGAAAACTTCAACGCCAGACTTTATAGTCTATGGAGAAACCGGTGTCTTCCCGTTGACAATTGACCGAACCATTGGGATTATAAAATTCTGGTTACGATTATTGTCATTGCCATCATATAGATTAGTAAAACGGGTATATCTCATATCAGTGGAAGGGCTTAATTCTCAAAGGGTTCCAAATTGGACGTCAGGGGTTCGGGATACACTTAATAATTTGGGATTTTCTTGGGCTTGGGAAGCGCAATCAGTACCAAACGGGAGGGAGTTCCTAGCAAAGGTGAGGGATACGCTACAGAGTCAGTTTATCCAAAATTGGTGGTCAACCCTAGAGAATTCCCCAAAAGGCGACTTTTATGTCAAAGATACATTTCGAACCGAACCGTACCTTATAGTTCTTAAAAATTACCCCACTCTGAAACGTACAATAGCTAGTTTCCGATGCACTTCACATAGATTAAAAATCGAAGAAGGACGTTGGTACAATATCCCACGGTTGAACAGGCTATGTCCAGTATGCAACTTGGGGCGTATTGAATCAGAATACCACTTCCTTCTCGAATGCCCAATATACAGTAGCTTACGCGAACAATACCTGCCACCCCAATACAGTAGGTTCCCATCTATGTACAAATACCGTAGGATTCTACAGTACACCGATCCAACAATAGTTAAAAATCTCTCCCTGTTTTTGTACAACGCGTTTTCACTTCGCTCCATAATTTTAGGCCAAAATTAACATACACTCTAGACGTAGTTACAATTCAATTTAAGTATAACTACACTAAATACAATATGCCTTCTGAGATACACTAGTTCCTTCTGGTGAAGGGTTATTATTATTATACTCATCTGGTGCAATAAGTTTTGACTATGTTACAATCAACAATTGTACTTTTGTGTACATGTTGAAGTAAATATACAAATATATCTACTAATATTATTAACTTCGTGACGGCACACCTAATAAAACATTTCAAAGTGATCTGCGCTTTTTTATGTATGTCTTTCCTATTGGCAGTTGCCTGTATACACTTATATATAGCATCTGTAAAACTAAGAATAATTTTAATGGAAGTTAAATCGCACTGAAATAATTCGGTTGTAATCATTTTTTGTAAAGTTTTTTAGATCTTGTGTTTCGTAATGTTTATGTTAAAATGTTCAAAAATTGTGATCCCATCCAATGTAGGTTATTGAATTTTGACCTACAAATAAAATTTCTTCGTACAATAAAATATTTATTACTTGTTGCTGACCTGGTGTTATAGCATTATACATTTCTTGAACGTATAAACGATTTTGATATGTTTGAAATCTCGAAGCCATAATGAACGGAATGCATGAATTGCGCTACTTGAAGACAGAAAAGATTCTGGATGGGCAAAATTTTAAGATTTTGATAGATAGGGAATGGAGGACTGTCCCTTTCTGCGAAAGTAATGCATCGCAATATTTATTAATTTTAACCCTTATTCTTTTTATATGAACACTCTTTGCGCCACCCCAAACTGTCAGACAATATTGAATGAACGGGTGAATTAATGTAAAGTATAAAGATCTAAGATGTAGATGAACTGCATTCTCTTGGAGCTGATGTTGTGTATCTCGATCTAAGACGAGCCTTTGACACTGTCTCACACACCCTGCTACTGCATAAATTAGAGAGTTATGGTGTAAAGGGCAACGTTTTAGTTTGGATAGGTAACTTTCTTACTGGGCGTACCCAAACTGTTAGGGTTAATGGAGTATTAAGTGGGACTCGAATGGTGACCAGTGGCGTTCCTCAAGGGACTGTTACTGCGCCAATATTATTCTTGATCTTCGTTAATGATGTTCCTGATATGATCACATCTTGTTGTAAGATATTTGTAGATGATACGAAAATATACAGACAAATTTCTAGTACAGACGACACCAACTTCTTGCAAGCAGACTTAAACCGGCTTGTTGAATGGGCAAACAAATGGCACTTACAGTTTAATTTTTCAAAGTGTAAAATACTTCACCTTGGTCGTAGAAATCTATCAACGCCATACTACATGTCTAACACAGTTCTGGATGCAGTATGCGAAGAGAAAGACCTTGGTGTTACTTTTAGTTCCAATATGTCATTCTCCGCTCATTGTTCTAATATTGCTGCTCGTGCGACACGTATTCTTAACTTAGTAAAACACACATTCACGTTTATGGAACCGATAATGTTTACCAAGTTATATAAGTCTATAATTCGTCCGCTACTCGAATATGGTACAGTTGTATGGTCACCGTATCTTCAAAAGGATATCGAGCACATAGAACAAGTGCAACACCGCGCAACCCGTATGGTACCTTCACTACAGCATCTGTCATATGAGGAGCGTCTTCGTTCACTTAAAATACCGACACTGATTTACAGACGAGCTAGATCGGATATTATATCAACATACAAGTTTGTTCACAAACTTGATAACGTAGACTATAGTAACTTTTTTGAACTCAGAAGCCAGCGTCACTTATATTCGACAAGAGGTTCATCACTGACATTGTACAAACGAAACACTTCCACACTAACAGTTTTGCGTCTCGTGTAATAAACTTATGGAATATGTTGGATGAGAATGTTGTTAATGCTCGAGATTTTCATGGTAATCCTAGTGTAAACTTACTTAAAAATCGTCTTGATTGTGCCATGAAGTCCAAAATGAATATTTATAGTAATATACCAGTAGACAAGTTGCCACTGCCCAGTTTACATTCCATCGGTACTTATATTAAATTAAATTTTCCTTTTGTATCATTGTAATTACAATTTTTACTTAATTAAATATCAGGTTCTTTGTTTTTAATATTTTCATATGAAGTGCACAGTATTTTTTATTATTTTTATTATTTTTTATTTGTTTTTTTATATTATTGCATACATCGAAGTTTTTACTGTATCGTTCTTAATAGAAAAATTTTAATCATAACGTGTCAACTAAATTTTTTTTTAATGTTTATTTTTTATTGCAATATGTAAAACTATCAACATTGTGGTTTTTACTTACAATCTACGTCGTATAATTTTGAACCCCACTATCTGATTATTGTTTATTTATGTTTGTAATATGTTATATGTTTGTACCTATAATGTATGTAACTTACCTGCAGTACTTCATAAAAGAAATATACGCATATGCGTAGAATCCTTATAGATTTGCCAGTTCATTGTGTTTTATAAGAATTTATGTGCTGTATGTATTAATTTTAATTTGCATTTGGCGTATTAAACTAACTATTAAACTAACTAACTAACTAAGTATCTGTATGGGAAATATGTCTCGCAGTTTAAAAAATATTCCGGCCTTTTTGGTTCTTTTCCACTCGCCTCTGTAACCTGCTCCTTTACTAACCTGGGACCTAGTTTAAACCAGTTAAGCAACAAATTTACAGGTTTAGGTGATTTCAGGATTAGCAGATTAGGAGGGTCCCCTATTAGTCACTAGTGCCGCGGTATCTTAACTGTACACGTTCGTGGCGCCTTCGCGCAGCACGAGGCTCAGTTATCAGATACAGATAAAAATTGTGCAATTCTATCCCAAAATCGGTATTTAAGAAATTTAAATAAATTAATCAGAAATTTAACTAAACCGCCAATAAGAATAAATGAAAGAAGAGAGGAAAGTTCCCCCCTCGCTTCAACCGCCCTCTTATCTGTACCACCCAAACCCAAATGAGCACAGAGGATTAATGAAAGGCAGATGTATTAACAGGAAATTTGTATTTTAAAGGTAATATATTTTTAGGTGTGGAGGCAACCAAATTTGTGAAAATTATTAAAACTTACCTTATGCCGATAGTATTATACTGGAATATTAATTTATCATGTCAAAACCTCAACGAAATTATCTAGCTAATGATTCTAAAGAATCACGATTAAATACCCAGGCGATCATTTTGCGAGATAAAGCATCGTGGCTTATTAGTATGGCACCTTACACTAGTAGTGCCTTCCTATGTCCTATAGATGTAATTACCCGATGCCAAGTAGTGGTGAGATGATTGGACTGGTTCCCAACCAACTAATAGGCAATGAGGAATGAGGGAGCTGGAAGTATAGAATGGCGGGAGGCATTTTGATAACTTATTACATTTAGATCAATTATAAGCACATTTCTTAAAGCAAATCACTTGAACTAATTAAAAACTATAATTGAATGGGGTATGGGGATTGCAGCTGTATAATTTTTAAGCATAATTATTTATATCTTATACTATAAAATAATTAATTTCCATTAAAAGTCATGTTGAAAAAGCTGTTTTTATCCTAACCAACTTAATTAATTTTAATTTAATTAATTAACTGAATTTATCTTACCATCTCGAAGGACACACGCAAATTCAACTTGGAAAATTTCTAAATTTTTGCCAGACTACATGTGTACCGAGTTGGGATAGATTTCATCGAGATTTGGCTGAGTTATTAACCTTTAAAATTGAACATAACAGAATAACAGACACACCGATTGAGTTAGTGGCACATATATGCTAAGCTCGCTTACTTTCATGGCTCGCCCCACAGTCGACTGTGACCGTTAGCCCTGTTTCTTGTATATACACGCCTGTACCGTACACTGTGACTGTATATACAGTTTCTGCCCCCCCCCCCCCCCCCCCCCCCCTGTCACACACTGGGACATTTAACCTGCATATAAATTATTAAATATTCCGTATCCTATATTATAATTTTTTGTTTGTTTCTCTTACAAAACTATATAGTTGATAAATACATTGAATACCAATTAGATAAATATAAGACAAGTGTTATACCCCTATATAGGATGCAGACAGGAACGCAGTAGAGTACGCACCTCGCCCGGTTTCAGACGAGGAATACCAACGGCGATTCCACGAGGTTAAGTTCTACGCACGTCGTCCTCGAACCAGTGAAGAGTCCCAAGGGGAATATATCCGGCATTACCAGGAGAAGGAGAGAGCGAGATTATTGGAACTGGAGGAGCTTGGAGGGGCGACTGGAGGCTCAGCTACAGAGGTCTTCAGTTTACTGCAACTAGATACAGTTAGCAATGTAACCTCTATGAGAAACAGGTACAGTTAGCAATGTAACCTCTATGAGAAACAGGTACAGTTAGCAATGTAACCTCTATGAGAAACAGGTACAGTTAGCAATGTAACCTCTATGAGAAACAGGTACAGTTAGCAATGTAACCTCTATGAGAAACAGGTACAGTTAGCAATGTAACCTCTATGAGAAACAGGTACAGTTAGCAATGTAACCTCTATGAGAAACAGGTACAGTTAGCAATGTAACCTCTATGAGAAACAGGTACAGTTAGCAATGTAACCTCTATGAGAAACAGGTACAGTTAGCAATGTAACCTCTATGAGAAACAGGTACAGTTAGCAATGTAACCTCTATGAGAAACAGGTACAGTTAGCAATGTAACCTCTATGAGAAACAGGTACAGTTAGCAATGTAACCTCTATGAGAAACAGGTACAGTTAGCAATGTAACCTCTATGAGAAACAGGTACAGTTAGCAATGTAACCTCTATGAGAAACAGGTACAGTTAGCAATGTAACCTCTATGAGAAACAGGTACAGTTAGCAATGTAACCTCTATGAGAAACAGGTACAGTTAGCAATGTAACCTCTATGAGAAACAGGTACAGTTAGCAATGTAACCTCTATGAGAAACAGGTACAGTTAGCAATGTAACCTCTATGAGAAACAGGTACAGTTAGCAATGTAACCTCTATGAGAAACAGGTACAGTTAGCAATGTAACCTCTATGAGAAACAGGTACAGTTAGCAATGTAACCTCTATGAGAAACAATAAATTAAGGGTGCGAGTCCATTCGCCCCTGGACCTATTCGCCCCTGGACCTATTCGCCCCAAGTATATCTGTCTATTCGCCACAGATTTTAGGGACATATGGCAATATGGACTTGGGGCGATATACACAATCAAGAATCTAACAATATTTGGTATGGTTCGAATCGCCTTCTTTCGAAATCTGAAAAGTCCTCTCTTCAATAGGGTGGGCAACTCTCACAAATCCCGTTTCCATAGCAACCGACATAAGAATATATATAATTACATTTAAAGCAACTGGGCTAGCTCCTACCCCCACTATATCGCCCACGGAGAATTCATTGAACATATTTTCAATTCTCAGTTACCATGGCAGCCGGTAGATTCACCATATCAACCATCGATTTCGCTATCTTGAGGCAAAGGGACCACCCCTAATCCTACCATGATAACTCATATTCCCTCTATTAATATTAATAAATTGAAGGAATGATAGTTTATTAATTAAACCAAAATGTAATGATTATTAAATATAATCAATTTATAATAGAAATATTGAAAAATGTATAATATACCTAGAGTTTATCGTGAACCAAAGTTATTATAATAAATAATATCACCCATTATTAGTGGAACAATTAATTGTATCTATTAAACCATACCTGTAATAATTAGTGTTACTTAAATAAACTATTAATGTTATTTAAATAGAAAAATAAATATAATAATGTTATTAGAAAAGAGTTAATAGTAAAAATATGGTATTTTTGTTAATATTATAATAATAAAATTTTATAATTTGTCTTAAAAAAATATTTCAGCCATTATAAAAGTATCTATCCAGAACTAGAGAACGTTGTACCATCTCCCTATTCGTCCGCTTCTCCTTCTTGGTTTAGCACGACTTGGGTGATATTACAGTAATCAGTTCCTCCTCGGCAGTCACTGCAAGCAGTTACACATGTCAGCTCGTGTTTTCGACAAGAACATTGCTTTGTGCTGTTATTTTGTTATGTTATTTTTCTGTAAGTTTTGTTCAAGTTTGAAAAAAACAGTTTCGACTTTTCAACTGTTTGTATGTCTATCTGCCCGGCCTGTGTAATGTGGGTGCACCACATCTACTCCCCAACGGTGGCTGCGCCACATGCTGACATATACTCCTCATGTCCCCAATGGTGGCTGCAACATATATTCTGCATACTACTACAGTATTTAGATATACATTCAATGGCCTACAGAAGCGTTTTTTTTAATTAACAGATAAGAATATTAATTATTACATTGTCTCTTAGCAACAATGAAATATTCAAAGTGAAGATCAAGTAAATTTGAATTAATTATACTTATGGATTAGGGTTCACGAAAATGGCTATAAAAAAGTTGCCCAAGGTATGCTGCGGAGGACTTTCGATATTCTTAAAGATCATACATTTGCGCTTCTAATTATACCAAATTTGGCTTGGTAACATTTTTTTCCGGGTACACCTAAAATGCTAAAATTGCTCCTAAATCGACCAGACTACTAACCTTCGTACTCAATTCGCCACATATAATTATAAATTATTTAATGTTCTGAGTCTGACTAATACGGTACTAATTCTTGTCAGCTTAGGCCTATGGCTTGTACAAAACTATTAGAAAACCCAAAAAATTCGCATGATGATCAGGCAGTCATGGGATTTGAAGATTCAATTGTTGTGAGTTAATGGTGAAACAATAAACTGTTGGCCATAATTACAAAACTGCAGAACAGTACATGCAGAATGAATTATGACTTATGACCAGGCTGACATGTTTATTGTTTTAAATATTTATCTATCATTTCTAGGCTACTGTCAGACTGTGTATTAAATATACCACACAGCTGCACAGTATATACACGTAATTGTAATTTGTTAATTATCGCACTAGACCAACATGTTTACCTTTTGGCGACTCGCCATCGCGTCAGCAGATGATAGTGGCAATGGTGGAATTGGTCTATTGATGAATCCAACTGCACATGCAGCATTAGACAAAATAGACCAAATCTCTAACCGCATCATCCGTTGCCACTTCTCAAGTTCTGGAAGACTGGCTAAGAAGTTTCCTAAGGTGGTTCTGATTGTGTGCTACCCTCCAACTAGTGTTGCCCCTGTAGAGGAGGTGGAAAATTTATACCACAATCTACAAGCAGCTACTGATGGAGTGGATCAGCATGCATTCTTAACATTCCTGGGAGACTTTAATGCAAGTCTGCATCAACCACCTACATCGCCCTGGGTCTATAGCAATAGTGTTAACCGAAATTCCGTCCATCTTCATGATTTTATCTCTGGAAATGGATTGTTTTCGGCTGGAACCCAGTTCAAGAAGCGAACTGGAAAGCTATGGACTCATTGTGGACCCAGTGGTCACAAGTTCCAGATAGACCATATTCTGTTTCGTAGGAAATACAGGAGCTCTATACAATACTGTAATGCATTTACACTTCGACCCTTCTCCAGTGATCACCGCCTTATTGTGGCCAAGGTAAGACTTAGTCTGCGTGCTAGCAGAACAACGAAATCTGCCTTGCCGCGGCATGACTGGTCCTCTCTGTTGCAACAGCCAAGTGTGAGATCCAGCTTCACACTACAGCTGAGCAACAGGTATGAGGTTCTTGCCTCTGAGGCGGCAGATCACTGTGAGGGCTATACTGCCTTTACAAACGCAGTTAAGTTAGCAGCTGCAGAAACAGTTCCTGTATACCCTCGAAACAGGAAAAGGGCCCCCTGGACTGACAACAAAATTCAGAAGTGCCGAAATGGCCTCTATAAGGCGCAAAAGGAGTCCCGACTCAAACAGACTACAGCGGCCAATAATGCAGTTAAGGCTGTATCTAGGTCCCTGAACAGGCAGTACTCTGTTAATCTACAGGAGCTAATAAACCAACAGGTTGATGCCATCAATGATGCTGACGACAGCAGGCAATCATCCCAGGCATGGAAATCGATCAACTTGCTTACTGGGCGGAAAAGCCAACAAACCACCAAGGTTAAGGCTGAATCACCAGCCGATCGCCTCAATGGTTGGAAGGCCCACTTTGAAAAGCTCCTCAATAATGACAGGGTATTGCATGATAACTTTATAGAAGTAAAAGTGTCTGAGTCTGTACTCCCAGATATTCCCATTGGCGATATCTCCTTTGCAGAAGTGAAGACTGCTGCAAAGAGCATTAAGACCAATCCTGCCAGAGGAGTAGATGGTGTTCCCCCTGAGGCTGAGGTCTTTACAATACCTGAGTGTTTAAAGCTCATATATCCCATCATAGTAGACATGTACCAAACAACAAGAATCCCACAAGAAATGAAAACTAATAAGTTGGTGTCAGTTCCCAAGAAGGGCAACCTAACACTCTATGGTTCTTTTCGGGGAATCTTATTGATCTCGATTGCTGCAAAGCTATACAATAGAATTATATTAAATCGCATCAGGGATCCCATTGTGAGACTGATCCGTGGAAATCAGAATGGGTTCCGTAAAGGTCGTGGGACCATGGTCCAGGTCCATGGTCCTTTGATTCAGTCTATCGCTCACGTATGTTCAGCATACTTTCATTATATGGGATTCCTGATGAAATTATTGCAGCAATCAGATCAGTATACGATGGCTCGACAACATTTGTGTCTACTGTTGACGGTGATACAGAACCATTTGAAGTGTTACGGGGCGTCCTCCAGGGAGACACACTTGCACCATTCGTGTTCATAATTGTGCTACGCATGTCCTTAGATCTTCATAATGATGATGGGGTGTAGAACATGCTGCTTCTATCTAGTGTTGGTCTTTTTATCTTTGAAAGTCCTCAGCAAGTCTCTGATCGGATGAGCTTAAGCTCAAAGGATGGTATGCTTGAGCATGTGGACGATTACCTGGGATCATGGATCCGGAAGTCAGATGAGGACCTTCGAATAAGTAAGGGAAAAGCATTGAATATGCTTTCCAGGATTTGGAAGTCACATAGAATTAATCGGAAACTTAAGGTCCGATTATTTAGAGCAACAGTAGTTCCAGTACTCCTCTACGGGACTTCATGCTGGGCTCTAACTGCTGAGGACACCAAATCTCTGGATGGCACATTCACAAGAATGCTACGCCGGGTTCATTGTGTCAAGTACAATGCACAGGCACACATTTCCAACCAGACACTATATCACATTGGAGGTGTCTCATTGGTTCCCCCAAGCTTGTCACTAGAACAAAATCGCCTCCGCTTTGCAGGACATTGCTTTCGCCGTGAGGACCAGCCAGTGCATAATCTTGTACTTTGGCAGCCTCATGGGGTGAATAAGCATGGTGGACAGCCGATGACTTTCTTGAGACGCATCTTAAAGGACACTGGCCTTGAAGATGCGGATGATCTAGCAAATGTCATGGGTGATAAGGAGTTGTGGCGGCGCAATTTTGTCGACAAAACGGTACAGCATTCTTAAAAATGCAGCTGCAATGCAGCATTCCGATACTAGTAGTAGTAGTAAGCTACTGTCAGACTATGTATTAAATATACCACACAGCTGCACAGTATATACACGTAATTGTAATTTGTTAATTATCGCACTAGACCAACATGTTTACCTTTTGCCTTAATAATTAGATTTTTTGAATTAGAATGATAAAAAATGATACCTAGATAAGCTAAAAATATTTGAACAGTGATAGTTAGTTATAGCATAGACCCTATTAATTATTATGTTGCATACTGTATATTATATTACGGGAGCGAATAGACTTGGTGCTAATAGGTCGAGGCCCGAGGGGCGAATTGACCCGCACCCATAAATTAACAGTTTAATCTCTGTCACCCTATTTTAGGCCGACCTATAGTGTTGTATCGGGTTTACAGCAACCGGAAGCGACCGGAAGTGACGCTGAACCACGTAACGATGTCTACACCAAATACAAGTTCGACTGCCCCGGAAATTCCAGTTAGTATTTTTATTTTATAGTCCTGGGAGGCAATAACGAGAAAGTCTAGAAGTCAGATTTCATTTATAAAAAGTTCCCACCCTGTATATCTTTATTACACGGTGCAATTATCTACAATATAATACAGTATCGGCCTGCTGCATTGTATCTGCACATTGAGTTGCCATGCATTAATGGATTCGCAAAAAGGTTTGTGCCATCCACCACCATGCAATCTACAATTGGCATCATGGCATGTTGTGATGCAGCGTTCATTAAGAATGCTTGCCGGCTTTTGTGTTGTTGTGTAATCTGATCAACCAGGTAAGAACAGGTGTGGTGTATTCTATAGGTTGAAAGTTGGCAAATGTAACCGACATATATGTAGATTTGCCACAATAGACCATACCAAATACAACGTTGCATCCGCATATTGTACATTAACATAATGGTTTGGTTAGCTATTGCGCTACTCCTACCTAACTACCTACCTAACTACTACCTACCTACCATTAGGGCGGTTTAATATAATGATAGACTGGGAAATGAAACTAATCTGGTGGTCGCTCGACCATTATTAGTCCCCCCCCCCCCCCCCCTCTCGATAGATAAACTTTCCCTATCCGAATAAACATTGGTGTTTCAGGTCTCCCGATCGCCCAGTACCGGGACGAGATATTAAACGCGATAGAAACCAATCGGGTTGTCGTTATCAGAGGTGAGACGGGTAGCGGAAAGACAACCCAAGTACCTCAGTTTGTGTTGGATTACTGTCGCTCCAAGAATAGGTAAGTCACTCTAATAGTTTGTGTTGGATTACTGTCGCTCCAAGAATAGGTAAGTCACTCCAACAGTTTGTGTTGGATTACTGTCGCTCCAAGAATAGGTAAGTCACTCCAACAGTTTGTGTTGGATTACTGCCGCTCCAAGAATAGGTAAGTCACTCCAACAGTTTGTGTTGGATTACTGTCGCTCCAAGAATAGGTAAGTCACTCCAACAGTTTGTGTTGGATTACTGTCGCTCCACTAATAGGTAAGTCACTCCAACAGTTTGTGTTGGATTACTGTCGGTCCAAGAATAGGTAAGTCACTCCAACAGTTTGTGTTGGATTACTGTCGCTCCACTAATAGGTAAGTCACTCCAACAGTTTGTGTTGGATTACTGTCGCTCCACTAATAGGTAAGTCACTCCAACAGTTTGTGTTGGATTACTGTCGGTCCAAGAATAGGTAAGTCACTCCAACAGTTTGTGTTGGATTACTGTCGGTCCACTAATAGGTAAGTCACTCCAACAGTTTGTGTTGGATTACTGTCGCTCCACTAATAGGTAAGTCACTCCAACAGTTTGTGTTGGATTACTGTCGGTCCAAGAATAGGTAAGTCACTCCAACAGTTTGTGTTGGATTACTGTCGGTCCACTAATAGGTAAGTCACTCCAACAGTTTGTGTTGGATTACTGTCGCTCCACTAATAGGTAAGTCACTCCAACAGTTTGTGTTGGATTACTGCCGCTCCAAGAATAGGTAAGTCACTCCAACAGTTTGTGTTGGATTACTGTCGGTCCACTAATAGGTAAGTCACTCCAACAGTTTGTGTTGGATTACTGTCGCTCCACTAATAGGTAAGTCACTCCAACAGTTTGTGTTGGATTACTGTCGCTCCACTAATAGGTAAGTCACTCCAACAGTTTGTGTTGGATTACTGTCGCTCCAAGAATAGGTAAGTCACTCCAACAGTTTGTGTTGGATTACTGTCGCTACACTAATAGGTAAGTCACTCCAACAGTTTGTGTTGGATTACTGTCGCTCCACTAATAGGTAAGTCACTCCAACAGTTTGTGTTGGATTACTGTCGGTCCAAGAATAGGTAAGTCACTCCAACAGTTTGTGTTGGATTACTGTCGGTCCACTAATAGGTAAGTCACTCCAACAGTTTGTGTTGGATTACTGTCGCTCCACTAATAGGTAAGTCACTCCAACAGTTTGTGTTGGATTACTGTCGCTCCAAGAATAGGTAAGTCACTCCAACAGTTTGTGTTGGATTACTGTCGCTCCACTAATAGGTAAGTCACTCCAACAGTTTGTGTTGGATTACTGTCGCTCCACTAATAGGTAAGTCACTCCAACAGTTTGTGTTGGATTACTGTCGCTCCACTAATAGGTAAGTCACTCCAACAGTTTGTGTTGGATTACTGTCGCTCCAAGAATAGGTAAGTCACTCCAACAGTTTGTGTTGGATTACTGTCGCTCCACTAATAGGTAAGTCACTCCAACAGTTTGTGTTGGATTACTGTCGCTCCAAGAATAGGTAAGTCACTCCAACAGTTTGTGTTGGATTACTGTCGCTCCACTAATAGGTAAGTCACTCCAACAGTTTGTGTTGGATTACTGTCGCTCCACTAATAGGTAAGTCACTCCAACAGTTTGTGTTGGATTACTGTCGCTCCACTAATAGGTAAGTCACTCCAACAGTTTGTGTTGGATTACTGTCGCTCCAAGAATAGGTAAGTCACTCCAACAGTTTGTGTTGGATTACTGTCGCTCCACTAATAGGTAAGTCACTCCAACAGTTTGTGTTGGATTACTGTCGCTCCACTAATAGGTAAGTCACTCCAACAGTTTGTGTTGGATTACTGTCGCTCCAAGAATAGGTAAGTCACTCCAACAGTTTGTGTTGGATTACTGTCGCTCCACTAATAGGTAAGTCACTCCAACAGTTTGTGTTGGATTACTGTCGCTCCACTAATAGGTAAGTCACTCCAACAGTTTGTGTTGGATTACTGTCGCTCCACTAATAGGTAAGTCACTCCAACAGTTTGTGTTGGATTACTGTCGCTCCAAGAATAGGTAAGTCACTCCAACAGTTTGTGTTGGATTACTGTCGCTCCACTAATAGGTAAGTCACTCCAACAGTTTGTGTTGGATTACTGTCGCTCCACTAATAGGTAAGTCACTCCAACAGTTTGTGTTGGATTACTGTCGCTCCAAGAATAGGTAAGTCACTCCAACAGTTTGTGTTGGATTACTGTCGCTCCACTAATAGGTAAGTCACTCCAACAGTTTGTGTTGGATTACTGTCGCTCCACTAATAGGTAAGTCACTCCAACAGTTTGTGTTGGATTACTGTCGCTCCAAGAATAGGTAAGTCACTCCAACAGTTTGTGTTGGATTACTGTCGCTCCACTAATAGGTAAGTCACTCCAACAGTTTGTGTTGGATTACTGTCGCTCCAAGAATAGGTAAGTCACTCCAACAGTTTGTGTTGGATTACTGTCGCTCCAAGAATAGGTAAGTCACTCCAACAGTTTGTGTTGGATTACTGTCGCTCCAAGAATAGGTAAGTCACTCCAACAGTTTGTGTTGGATTACTGTCGCTCCACTAATAGGTAAGTCACTCCAACAGTTTGTGTTGGATTACTGTCGCTCCACTAATAGGTAAGTCACTCCAACAGTTTGTGTTGGATTACTGTCGCTCCAAGAATAGGTAAGTCACTCCAACAGTTTGTGTTGGATTACTGTCGCTCCAAGAATAGGTAAGTCACTCCAACAGTTTGTGTTGGATTACTGTCGCTCCAAGAATAGGTAAGTCACTCCAACAGTTTGTGTTGGATTACTGTCGCTCCAAGAATAGGTAAGTCACTCCAACAGTTTGTGTTGGATTACTGTCGCTCCAAGAATAGGTAAGTCACTCCAACAGTTTGTGTTGGATTACTGTCGCTCCACTAATAGGTAAGTCACTCCAACAGTTTGTGTTGGATTACTGTCGCTCCACTAATAGGTAAGTCACTCCAACAGTTTGTGTTGGATTACTGTCGCTCCAAGAATAGGTAAGTCACTCCAACAGTTTGTGTTGGATTACTGTCGCTCCACTAATAGGTAAGTCACTCCAACAGTTTGTGTTGGATTACTGTCGCTCCACTAATAGGTAAGTCACTCCAACAGTTTGTGTTGGATTACTGTCGCTCCACTAATAGGTAAGTCACTCCAACAGTTTGTGTTGGATTACTGTCGCTCCACTAATAGGTAAGTCACTCCAACAGTTTGTGTTGGATTACTGTCGCTCCAAGAATAGGTAAGTCACTCCAACAGTTTGTGTTGGATTACTGTCGCTCCACTAATAGGTAAGTCACTCCAACAGTTTGTGTTGGATTACTGTCGCTCCACTAATAGGTAAGTCACTCCAACAGTTTGTGTTGGATTACTGTCGCTCCACTAATAGGTAAGTCACTCCAACAGTTTGTGTTGGATTACTGTCGCTCCACTAATAGGTAAGTCACTCCAACAGTTTGTGTTGGATTACTGTCGCTCCACTAATAGGTAAGTCACTCCAACAGTTTGTGTTGGATTACTGTCGCTCCACTAATAGGTAAGTCACTCCAACAGTTTGTGTTGGATTACTGTCGCTCCAAGAATAGGTAAGTCACTCCAACAGTTTGTGTTGGATTACTGTCGCTCCACTAATAGGTAAGTCACTCCAACAGTTTGTGTTGGATTACTGTCGCTCCACTAATAGGTAAGTCACTCCAACAGTTTGTGTTGGATTACTGTCGCTCCACTAATAGGTAAGTCACTCCAACAGTTTGTGTTGGATTACTGTCGCTCCAAGAATAGGTAAGTCACTCCAACAGTTTGTGTTGGATTACTGTCGCTCCACTAATAGGTAAGTCACTCCAACAGTTTGTGTTGGATTACTGTCGCTCCACTAATAGGTAAGTCACTCCAACAGTTTGTGTTGGATTACTGTCGCTCCAAGAATAGGTAAGTCACTCCAACAGTTTGTGTTGGATTACTGTCGCTCCACTAATAGGTAAGTCACTCCAACAGTTTGTGTTGGATTACTGTCGCTCCACTAATAGGTAAGTCACTCCAACAGTTTGTGTTGGATTACTGTCGCTCCAAGAATAGGTAAGTCACTCCAACAGTTTGTGTTGGATTACTGTCGCTCCACTAATAGGTAAGTCACTCCAACAGTTTGTGTTGGATTACTGTCGCTCCAAGAATAGGTAAGTCACTCCAACAGTTTGTGTTGGATTACTGTCGCTCCAAGAATAGGTAAGTCACTCCAACAGTTTGTGTTGGATTACTGTCGCTCCAAGAATAGGTAAGTCACTCCAACAGTTTGTGTTGGATTACTGTCGCTCCACTAATAGGTAAGTCACTCCAACAGTTTGTGTTGGATTACTGTCGCTCCACTAATAGGTAAGTCACTCCAACAGTTTGTGTTGGATTACTGTCGCTCCAAGAATAGGTAAGTCACTCCAACAGTTTGTGTTGGATTACTGTCGCTCCAAGAATAGGTAAGTCACTCCAACAGTTTGTGTTGGATTACTGTCGCTCCAAGAATAGGTAAGTCACTCCAACAGTTTGTGTTGGATTACTGTCGCTCCAAGAATAGGTAAGTCACTCCAACAGTTTGTGTTGGATTACTGTCGCTCCAAGAATAGGTAAGTCACTCCAACAGTTTGTGTTGGATTACTGTCGCTCCACTAATAGGTAAGTCACTCCAACAGTTTGTGTTGGATTACTGTCGCTCCACTAATAGGTAAGTCACTCCAACAGTTTGTGTTGGATTACTGTCGCTCCAAGAATAGGTAAGTCACTCCAACAGTTTGTGTTGGATTACTGTCGCTCCACTAATAGGTAAGTCACTCCAACAGTTTGTGTTGGATTACTGTCGCTCCACTAATAGGTAAGTCACTCCAACAGTTTGTGTTGGATTACTGTCGCTCCAAGAATAGGTAAGTCACTCCAACAGTTTGTGTTGGATTACTGTCGCTCCACTAATAGGTAAGTCACTCCAACAGTTTGTGTTGGATTACTGTCGCTCCACTAATAGGTAAGTCACTCCAACAGTTTGTGTTGGATTACTGTCGCTCCAAGAATAGGTAAGTCACTCCAACAGTTTGTGTTGGATTACTGTCGCTCCAAGAATAGGTAAGTCACTCCAACAGTTTGTGTTGGATTACTGTCGCTCCAAGAATAGGTAAGTCACTCCAACAGTTTGTGTTGGATTACTGTCGCTCCAAGAATAGGTAAGTCACTCCAACAGTTTGTGTTGGATTACTGTCGCTCCAAGAATAGGTAAGTCACTCCAACAGTTTGTGTTGGATTACTGTCGCTCCACTAATAGGTAAGTCACTCCAACAGTTTGTGTTGGATTACTGTCGCTCCAAGAATAGGTAAGTCACTCCAACAGTTTGTGTTGGATTACTGTCGCTCCAAGAATAGGTAAGTCACTCCAACAGTTTGTGTTGGATTACTGTCGCTCCAAGAATAGGTAAGTCACTCCAACAGTTTGTGTTGGATTACTGTCGCTCCACTAATAGGTAAGTCACTCCAACAGTTTGTGTTGGATTACTGTCGCTCCAAGAATAGGTAAGTCACTCCAACAGTTTGTGTTGGATTACTGTCGCTCCAAGAATAGGTAAGTCACTCCAACAGTTTGTGTTGGATTACTGTCGCTCCAAGAATAGGTAAGTCACTCCAACAGTTTGTGTTGGATTACTGTCGCTCCACTAATAGGTAAGTCACTCCAACAGTTTGTGTTGGATTACTGTCGCTCCACTAATAGGTAAGTCACTCCAACAGTTTGTGTTGGATTACTGTCGCTCCAAGAATAGGTAAGTCACTCCAACAGTTTGTGTTGGATTACTGTCGCTCCAAGAATAGGTAAGTCACTCCAACAGTTTGTGTTGGATTACTGTCGCTCCACTAATAGGTAAGTCACTCCAACAGTTTGTGTTGGATTACTGTCGCTCCAAGAATAGGTAAGTCACTCCAACAGTTTGTGTTGGATTACTGTCGCTCCACTAATAGGTAAGTCACTCCAACAGTTTGTGTTGGATTACTGTCGCTCCAAGAATAGGTAAGTCACTCCAACAGTTTGTGTTGGATTACTGTCGCTCCACTAATAGGTAAGTCACTCCAACAGTTTGTGTTGGATTACTGTCGCTCCACTAATAGGTAAGTCACTCCAACAGTTTGTGTTGGATTACTGTCGCTCCAAGAATAGGTAAGTCACTCCAACAGTTTGTGTTGGATTACTGTCGCTCCAAGAATAGGTAAGTCACTCCAACAGTTTGTGTTGGATTACTGTCGCTCCACTAATAGGTAAGTCACTCCAACAGTTTGTGTTGGATTACTGTCGCTCCACTAATAGGTAAGTCACTCCAACAGTTTGTGTTGGATTACTGTCGCTCCACTAATAGG
>JAUCBJ010008146.1:0-12915 GCA_032718475.1 Nemertoderma westbladi
TGGGGAGTAATCACTACACAAAGCGGTGCGCTTTCAGTGAAGTGTTACGTACAGGACACTAAAACAAATAATACTAATTTACCTAAGTTACTTAATACTACAAATTACGTACAATTCGGGTTGAGATTACAATCTCTAAATAAACACAAAAATTTACAAAAACACAAATACGAAATTTTAGGGTAATTTTACAAGAAGTCTACAAACCAGCCTAACAAAGGGTTAGAAAACCGGTTATTACAACGGACAGGGTACTACGGTATTTGAAATAATAAGTAGTAGTAAATACACTGCGTTGTCTAGATAGAAAAATACCACCGCCTGACGACCTATAGCCATATCGCTATAGGTTCTACGTTATGTATCACGGAGTGTTCCTACCTAGAAGTTAATAGAGCTAATCGAATGTGCCTATCAACCACTTTACAACACAAATATAATGCCTACACTAATTACTTCGGAAAGTACTGTACACTAAACCCTAAATTAGGTACGAGTACTTGTACAACAGATAATCAGTAGTTAAATATACTTGAACAGCTAAAAGAACCACGGCATCTGCTGGAGTGACCGATGCACAAAATCACCAGTCTTTACCTTCGCCGAGCAGCCCGTGTAGTACCGGGGTTAATTTAACTATAGCGGTATGTATAACAAACACAATTACTGTAGGAACAAACTTAGGGAATGAATGTTGCGGATAATCGCATAAACTCTGAATAATAAATATTACGCTACGCGTACAAACTACTCAAACAAAATACAGACAGAACACTGACAGACTACTATCAAGCCTAAACAAACTACGGTATATGCAGACTCCGAAATGATTAGGGAGTATGCGCTCTAACCCAGTAGTGCGACTTATTCTTTAGTTGGGGGTTTACCTTACTGCGTTCGCTGCCCCTACTGCCTAACCGTACTTAATCGGACAGATGATCTACACACGCGGCAATCCGTTCAGACCTAATAACAGCCAGACAACTATCCAGCCTACAAATTATTTAAATGAAATTATACGCTACCCGTACAGACTTACACAAACAAAGTACAGACTAAACGATGGCAGACTACTCTCAAGCCTAAATAAACCACAGGACATGCAGACTCCGAAATGATTAGGGAGTATGCGCTCTAACCCAGTAGTGCGACTTATTCTTTAGTTGGGGGTTTACCTTACCGCATTGGCTGCCCCTACTTCCTAACCGTACTTAATCGGACAAGTGCTCTACACACACTGCAATTCGTTCGGACTTAACAGCAATCAGACAACAGCTCAGCCTACAAATCGTCTGTACAATCTGATCAGGCTTACACGCCTTCTGTTCAATACTGGCCTACAAATAAATAAAACTTGACAGAAATAAGTAAAATCTCAATAAAAAATCAGGGCGGCCGTTCCCTGATTAAGTACTAAGACCTACCGGTATACAACTATCAAAATCGAATAATACTGCTGTACCTGTACTGCTGTAGGTACCGGTCCGGGTGGTTAGGTAGTCAGGCCTACTGGTACCGGTTCTGGCAGTTGGGCCTACTGACCTACAGATGTACCGGTTGACCGGTACTTTCAACTTTATTGCTTACTGCAACAAAGAAGCTATATCCTTTAATGTTCGCGCTTTCAGACCTTTGGCAGTTTAACCCACCAAATTAAGATGTCTTCTAGATATTAAATCAGTTTTTAGTCTATGACAAGTATTTGATTCACTACACTAGTCGAAACCAATCCGTGCGCGACCATTCACCCGCTGGAGATTCCCGGGAGATTGGGTTCGACGGTTTAATTTTATGGCTATGTAAGCCTAATGTATTATTCGACTGACAGTATTATATAATCTCTGACAATATTATTCACCTTCGGGAATATTAACAGTTCCTTTAGGACGTGGCGCTTTATCTATATAAACAGAGTTATGACTTAAACTACTCACAACGATATGGCTTAATTATAATTCACATATATGGCGCATTCTTTAGGAATTGCTTCTTTAACAGACTCACTCATACACAATGCTGCACAATACTGCACACTAATCTGCCAATCTTCACTGATTTTAGTCACATATAAAAGGAACACAGACTGAATCATGTAGGGTCTATCAAATAACATTAGATTCACTTCAAACCACTTTAACATAAGTCACAATCGTTATGTATAACCCTTCTCTCTTACCTTCGGTATATCAAGAATATTGGGTTTCGGGGTTATTTATCGTTATTCCAAATATAATAATTCATCAACCATGTTATGAAGAACTGACAGTAAATAGCAGTATAAAACAACAACTGAACACTGATTGTTACGAGTTTGCAATGTTTCAGCAGTCAGCATGTATGATCAGTTAGCAGTGATTCCATGAGTCAGGTAGTTAAAGGATATATGTCCTTGTAATTAAACCTACTATTGTAAGACTAAAAACAGTAAAGCACAAAAAATACTTCCAAGCCGTTCTTTCTTGGGCTCAGGACTGAATGTAAACACTGCACATAGGCATTGCGTCATTTCTCGGAAATTTTCTGTACAAGGAGCCACAAAAACGCTCTAATTGGCTGACTGAACTGAGAGACGCCGTAGAACAAAGGAAATCAACACGTATGAATGTCAGCTGTTAACCGTAGTCATAGTAACTACTGTTCAAGAGTAGCTATCACCCCTTTGCGTCACGAATTGCCATAGAATCATAAAATATGCCTTTCACAGTACACATACGGAGGAAATAGGTCTTAGATCCTCTAAAAACACCGATACAGCAATAATACGGTCTCTTACACTTATTAAATCAACTACAGAGTATTTTAATGTAAAAGATAATAAAAATAACGGGGCAATTCAGCAAAGGCTTTTACAGTTGAACCCTCCAGTTATCCATGTTATTGCAATAACTGAAACTAAACTAGATGATTCAATAACAAACCAACAAGTAAATATTGATGGATATGATATATATAGGAGAGACAGAACTGGGAATGGAGGGGGGGTTGCACTCTATGTACGTAAACACTTACCATTTGAGGTGAAGCCCCAGTCATATGACACTCCTTCTGAACTGTTAATTGGCGAATTATACCTTCCTAAGACGAAACCGATACTCATTGGAGTAATTTATAGACCCGATGCTGACTATTCTATATTCGAAAACCTCGAAATAACTGCAGGTGATTTATCACGCTATAAAGAGGTAATAATAATGGGTGATACTAATACAAATATGATGTCTGTGATAAATCCATTAACGGGTGAGATAGTCAAAAATCCACTAGGAATACAACATATCGATAACAACCTGAAACAACTATTGCAATTCTGTGAGTCGAACAGTATAGTTCAATTAATACGGGAGCCAACTCGAGTAACTTCAACAACTGCTACACTATTGGACCATATCTTTGTTTCAAACCCAAATATGGTAATTACTTCTGGAGTAATTAAGGATACGTTAAGTGATCATTACATGGTGTTTGCAACTAGAAAACGTAAAAAATGTTGTCCTAAGGAACCAAAATATATCAAGTGTAGATCCTATAATGAATATACTGCTGAGAAACTTATATTCGAATTGCATAACAATAGAGAAATAGATAAGATAGCAACTACTACCGATGTGGATGAGGCAACCAATATTTTAACGTTAGCTCTAAATACTGCTCTAGATAAACTAGCACCCAAACGCGAGTATCGAGTTCGATGTCATTCTCAGCCCTGGGTGGATACTGAGGTCAAAGAAGCCATTATTAATAGAAATAAACAAACCCATAGATTCCAAGAGACACGCAGCCATAATGATGAACAACTTCTAAAACAAACCCGCAATGAAACTACAACTATAATTAGAAAGAAGAAGACTGCGTATATCAAAGAGAAAATTGCATTGGCTGGTAAAGACAGTAAAAAACTTTGGAAAGCATTGAAAGACATTGGCCCCCATTCAAAAAAAATAAAAGAGGATCCCTCAACTCCTACCGTTCTTAAAATAGACGGAAATATATGTAGCAACACCGAAGATGTATGTAATTATTTTAATGATTACTTTTTAACAATAGCAGATGAGCTCGTAAGTAAGTTGCCGCCACCTAGTGGAAACTACGATATTCCGAAGGTGGTGGACTATTACATATTATTATTATTAATGTAATCCTAGTAGATATTATGTGTTATTATAAAAGTCTGGTATTGTATAATAATATTAGTTATAAATTTAAATTGATTGGGTTTTCACGGTTTCTTTTTTCGGTACCTATGCATACATTATAACCTACTGTATGTTCATTATTATGTTAAGTATTCTGTGCACAATCTGAACCGGGCAATTTTCAACTATAGCGCTTTGTGCGCATGTTGTTATGAAATATTAATAATAATAATAACTATTACAAAAAACTGGGAGTTGTGGAAAATTCTTTCGAATTACACCCTACGACATATGACGAGGTTTACAAAATATGTTCTAGGGTTGATGTTTCTAAAGCCACTGGATCGGATGAGATACCGGCAAAGATAATAAAGGATGGGTTATCAGTCATTATATCTGCATATTATTAACCTGCATATTATTAACCAATCTATAATAACCACTAAGTACCCTACAAGTTACAAGATTGCTCGTGTAAAGACTGCATATAAAAGCAGTGGTTCGCGACTAGAGAGAGGAAACTTTCGCCCGCTCTCATTACTTCCAATAATGTCTAAAATACTTGAAAGAGTTGCATTTAACCAGCTACAAGACCACTATATCAATAACAAACTAATAAATAAACTTCAGTCGGGCTTTCGGGAGGGATATTCAACTGAAACGGCATTAATCTTTGTAGATAGCGCTATTTGAAATGGTATGGACAATGGCAAACTCACTGGTATGGTTACTATAGACTTTCGAAAAGCCTTTGACTGTGTGAATCACAATATATTGTTAGAAAAACTAAAGGCTATGGGCGCTACCGATAAAACAAAAGATTGGTTCGAATCATATCTTTCTGGTAGACAACAGTTCGTTGCTATTGGCAACACACGATCGGAGACTAAACCTATTAAAAATGGTGTTCCCCAGGGATCTATCTTGGGAGTTCTACTGTACCAAGGAGACACTAACGACTTCCACATGGTAATAGAGGATGACACCCTGGACCCAACCTTTGCCGATGACACAAACTTAATAAAAACCAATGATGACTCAGAATTAATTTCTAAAAGTTTGAGTTCAACAATGGACAGAGTATTCGACTGGTGTGTACAAAATAAACTGACAATAAACTTTGATAAGACCTACAGCATACTCATGGAACACACCAAAAGATAGCTTCCTCTCCTGAACTAGAAGTCTATTGTGGTGGGCAACGTATAAAAAATGCAAAATCGGTCACTTACCTTGGCTCCGTGCTAGACCAACATCTAAGTGGGACCGAGATGGCCACAAAGGTAATAAAGAAATGTAACAATAGATTGAAGTTTTTACATAGATATGGCGGATTACTAGACTACTATACAAGACGTTTGCTATGCAATACACTGATACAACCACATATCGATTACGCCGCAGCAACTTGGTTTTACAGCATAACTCAACGCCTTCGTAAGCAATTGGAAGCACTACAGAGGAAATGTGTCAGATATTGCCTTGGTTACGGTCCTCGTGAACATATCGGAATCCAACACTTCAAAGAAATAAATTGGCTCCCTCTAAACGAAAGAATAAAGGCAGTTATAGCATCACATATGTTCAAAATTGTTAACAACATATCACCCGATTACATGTCAGACCTCGTTAACCTTCGTTGTCAAACACACTCACTGCGTTCTACTGAGTCATCAGCTGCGCTCCCCCATTGTACGACAGTTTGCGGCAAGAAAGCGTTCACTTACTTGGGCCCAAAAATTTGGAACGAACTGCCTCAAAGCTTAACGAACGTGAAAACTTTAGAAGTGTTCAAACACAACCTCAAAGGCTACTACCTGCAGCAGCTGCTAACCGAAAATGCAAATGAATACATTTATTATGATTATTAATTAACATAACAAACATTGTATTTTATTGAACTTCATAATTATTTATTTTATAGGCTATATTTTATATATTACAGTGTTTTTATTATTGCATTTATTGCTATTTTTTATTGTATTTTTCAGTTACTTTTAGCATTTCATTGGCGCCATTCCATTTTCATTACAATTTTGGTGCAAATAATATTGTCTGCCGCATAGAGCACAGGGACCCTTATGGAAACGAGGTGAAACCTCATAAGGCTATCCCTCCATTTTAATCGAATATTGCACATTTTCTACTTGTTTTTTATTTTAAGGTTCTGCTTGTTTTATTTTTGTCTACCTTGTTTTATTGATGTCTACCTTGTTTTATTTTGTCTACCTTGTTTTATTTTTGTCTACCTTGTTTTATTGATGTCTACCTTGTTTTATTGATGTCTACCTTGTTTTATTTTGTCTACCTTGTTTTATTTTTGTCTACCTTGTTTTATTGATGTCTACCTTGTTTTATTTTGTATACCTTGTTTTATTGTATAAAATTATACTGAGACTCCAAGTTAATTTTACTGTACATATGTGATAAGTTTTAAACTATGTGTTCGTATTTTATTGTACCTTGTTAAATAAATTTTATTGCACCTTGTTAAATAAATTTTACTGTACGTATGTGATACTACTTTTTAAACTGTAGCTACGTAACAGATATATTTTAAACTGTAAATTTTATTTTATTTCAAGTTTAATGTATGTATATACGGTACACGTGATTTATTGTAAACTACTGTACAGAGTTAGACCATTTATGATACCTAGGCAAGACAATTTTATTATATAATTTCAAACAAATGTATTACCATCCATTAATTTACATAATTTACATAAAACAATGTAAAATAAATTACCGGTAAATTGTGATTTATATATATTATTTCAGTATTGTGCAGTATGTATTTTTTATATGGGAAAAAATTCAATCAATCAATCAATCAAAGGACGACAGGACGCTGTCCGACTATAATATCAACTACGGAGACGTACACTTGGTGTTGCATCGTACTGGTGGCAACATTGAAATACAAATTAAAACTCTCACCGGGAAGACCATGAGATTCTATGCGGAACCTGATGACACCGTGGCTATAGTGAAGGCAATGATTCAATCCAGGGAGGGAATAACCCCGAGCGAGCAAAGACTCATCCTTAACAAACAGTTGCCGGATGATTTCAAAATATTGGAATGGCCCGAAGTGGCTGAGAACAAACGCGAACTTACTTTAGCATTGCGTCTGCGGGGAGGAGGTTCAACTAGTGTAAATGTGCAGACCCTCTCGGGCTGTGTCGTTCAGGTTCCATTTAATGACGAGTATTGTAGACCAGTAACGGTAGGATCCTTGAAGATCACCCTTGAGTTTAAACTTTGGATACCAGCAGACCACCAGGAACTCATGTTCAAAGGGAAGGTTTTGGAAGATGAATATTCGGTAACGCAATGCGGTATTGTGGACGGTTCCACTGTTTATTTGGGGTTGAAAACAAAGGAAAGTATGATTATTGTAATTAAAATTAAATGGGATTCAAAGAAGTCAACCATAGCACTGCAAACAGATCCTAATGATACGGTTTTGAGCGTAAAAGATCAGTTGGAATCGAATATAGGGGTCCCCGTACCGAAACAAAGTCTAACGTTTTTTCTAACGCCTTTAGAAGATGTAAAGAAACTGTCTCAATATAACATTTACAACGGTTGTGTCCTCCGATGTCAATGTTCCTAAATAATGATAGATAATAAGTTCCAGTAGTGGCTCTGTAATATGATCGGAATTATCACGTTTCATTTAATTTCTATGCCTAAATGACGTTCAAATAATATTTATTTTAAACGAGGTGAACCTTGTGTGTAGAGTAAGTGTAGTAGGAGATATAGAAGAATCGTTTATGATAAACTAAATTAATTTTTTGCATGTGACCCAAAGATCGTTTGTTCTATATGGACTGAAATTTTCAGTGCCTTGGAATTATGATAAAATATTGTGTCTGCGCTATTTATGTATATTTATACGGGACTGTTATAATTTATTGTTTTATATAACCCTTTGTTGTTGTGAGATTAATTGTAGTAAAATGACATATTAGCTAGTTGCCAATTTATTAGTTAGTTATTTAATATGGACTGGACAGATGACTATTACGAGTAAATTATTTGTCGCGGTAATTTTGTTTTGGTTATTTATTTATTTACGCTCTCGGGGCAGGTACCACACCCTGGTTTGCCAGTCCACAGGGTGGGTGTTGCAGTGGGGTTACAATGGGCCCATCTCCCAAAGCTCCCCTGGTACATATGGCCCACCATTGGCAAGTGGCTCATCTGCCAGGCCATATACTACACCCCTGCTACAGGTGCCGCTGTGGATTTATTTATTTAACATTTATTTAATATTCATCGATCAATAAATAATATATATATAGTGTAAAGAATATATAATTAGAGTTTAAACGAAAATATAAGAGAGTTGTGGAGAACATTCAATCGGTAGAGTAGATAATTACATTGAGTATTGATCCCAATTAAATTATCTTAATTAAGTACACATTTAAACACAGTTTGTTATTAATAAATTATTATAATTATAAATTATATTATTATATTATATTTTTTTATTCCTTACAAATCAGACAATTGTTATATAAGAATGTCAGAATCTTTTACCTCCATCAATCCAGGGAATACCTGTCCACCACCAAGGGTGATCTTCCACAGTAAACCCTTCCCCCTTCCACTCTGGTTCCTAAAGGAATGCCTGTTCACCACCATGGATGATCTTCTACAGTAAACCCTTCCACTTTGTTTCCTAAAGGAATGCCTGTTCACCACCATGGGTGATCTTCCACAGTAAACCCTTCCACTTTGTTTCCCAAAGGAATGCCTGTTCAGAACCATGGGTGATCTTCCACAGCAAACCCTTCCACTCTGTTTCTCAAAGGAATGTCTGTTCACCACCATGGGTGATCTTCCACAGTAAACCCTTCCATTCTGTTTCCTAAAGGAATGCCAGTTCACCACCATGGGTGATCTTCCACAGTAAACCATTCCACTCTGTTTCCTAAAGGAATGCCTGTTCACCACCATGGGTGATCTTCCACAGTAAACCCTTCCACTCTGTTTCCTAAAGGAATGCCTGTTCAGAACCATGGGTGATCTTCCACAGTAAACCCTTCCACTCTGTTTCCTAAAGGAATGCCTGTTCACCACCATGGGTGATCTTCCACAGTAAACCCGTCCACTCTGTTTCCTATAAGAATCCCTGTTCACCACCTTGAGTGATCTGATCTTCCACAGCGAACCATTCCAGTGGCGTATCCAGGGGTATTGGCGCCCCGGGGCGAGAGTTGTTAAGCCGCCCCCCACCCACCCCCAGTAGTCTTTTAGCGAAATTGTTTAAATCTGACGCTGGCCGATAGGGGCCGCCAAAAAAAATTTTCTTCAAATTTTTATTTACTTTAGTCTCCCTCCCACCCACCCCGGCACCATAAATTACATTTCTGATTTTGTTATTAATTATGGTAAAATATAGGAAGTCGAGCTGGGATGTAAAAAGTATTATTTACAATGTATCCACTAATTATTATTATCTTTGTGAAGTGGCAATATGACTTAATACAATGAAATATAATTACCGATAATATAAGGTATGGAATAAATACCGGTATATATACTGTATAAAATACTGAGCCATGGATCAAAACCAAAAGAAATTCCTTACATGGATGTGGTACAGTAGATGTATAAGCTAAATCGAGTGCTAAATAAAGTAGCCGTATTAGCTATTGATTTAGTTGGTTGTAATGAGACTACCTCAGCACTGTTTGTATGCAAAGTATTTTTAGACTAAAAATTCTTATTATTTTGAAAGAGTGTGAAAATACATAAAACTTATTTATGTGTTTTCAATTTGCTGTACAGTACATGTTTGCAATAATTGTTGTTGTTTGTGAAAATACTGCGTGCAACAGTGAAATAATTTACTTTATTTACCGTATTATATTTGACAGGTGAATGAATGACTGAGTGTGACATGGCAAAAGGTGTCTCTCCAAGTGTCAACATAAATTAATGTACTACCTATTAAGTATAGGGCACCAGGGTTGTGTGTGGGTGAGGGGTGGGAGCTGGGAGGGTTGGTCTGGCAGGGTATAGCTGGGTGCCATGTCTGGCTACAATGTACCCACCCACTTACAGTCAACACTATTTGATTTGGCAGTGGTAACTTAATTTCAACTGCAGAAAACGACTTTGTGACGTAAAAATATAGGCTTGCACACCCAGTGGAACGGGACTAATAATAAGTTATAACTAAAATCTAATACATAGAATAATTAATAGTTAAACCAAATATAGTAAAAAAAAAATAACATAATACTCTCTATAACGTAGTACAGCACTGGATTGAGATATTTATATTTCCTACAATGTAAAACTCGACACAATAAGACGACGATACAACATTTACTTCGCAATATTATGTACTTTTATTGATATGAGAAAGGTTTCATCTGTGTAATAAAGGATATCGATAAATAATTATATGTATCTGGCACAAACAATGGATTCCTAACAAACCTTCATCTCAATGATAAAGTCAAACAAATACAACACAAACACCCCAACGTTAAGTCTGCGAGAAGATATACATTGAACTAATTAATTTATTAATTAATTAATTAAGGGGGGGGGGGGGGGGGGGGGGGTTACCGCCATTTTAACACAGTCAATGAAAACCAATACTAACAGGGCAAGACTTTGTCCAAAATGAATAATTTTTGGTATTAGGGTCAATCAATAACTGAAGGTTGTTTAAAAAAAATTTTCGTAATATAGTTATTATAATTTAGAGCTATTTAGTAGCATAAAATTATTACTATTACTAAAAACACTACTCTTCGTACAAACATTAGTTAAATAACTAGTTATTTCGTATATATATTAGGATATAGTGTTGAATAAAAGTTTTGGTCAAAATTTTTTGATATTAAATATTTCCAACTTTATTATCCAATTAATTAATTATTTTCCAATTTTTAAAAAAAAATTAGAATTTTTCACATTTCGAAGCCAATAAAATGAGTTAGGATCAAAATTTTAAAATACCAACCAATTCTTTTGAAGACACCAAGTTTGTGATTACTGTGTCCAAATTTCATGAAAAAAATATTAAAAAATTGGCAGAGAAGTTTGCATTTTTAATATCGTAGGAATGAAAAAATACCATTCCTCGATTAATGCCTTTAAAGTTTGAACCTTCCCGCGCAAAATATGTCTGTTAATATGTGAAAATGTCTGTCAATATTTAGCAACAAGAAAGCATAAACTCATGCTTAGATTTTTGCAATGGGGGTTTTCCTGGTCGCTGATTTCATTTCTGAGGTCAGTTTTCACTTTTAATAAAATCTAGTTTATGTCTGTATGTCTGTCTGTCGGTCTTTCTGACTATCCGACTCTGTCTGTCAAATATAAGAAAAAGGCACACCATTGAGCTAAAAGGTAAGCTATTTTCCTGGTCGCATAATTAATTTCGAGTGTCAATTTTAACATTTGATGACTTCCAAATTGTCTGTTTGGCAGTCAGTCTGTCGGTTATATTTTGAAGGACAGACTGACAGGCATACAGACAGAAACGACGAGCTCAAAATTGAATACCGACATAAGAAATGTCGTCACCGACCACGAAAACCAATACAGGGAATTTTTTAGACAAATAGTATGCTTTTTATTGATGGACAGACATACTGACGGACAAACCGACAGTAATACGGACAGACAAACACCCCCCCCCCCCCCCCAATTCTGCACACCTTCCTTTACAACTCAACTATATTATGATCGTGATGAACAACAGCTATTCGCCAATCTCTGGAATCAGAAGGATATTAATCAGCCTCACATCTTAGTACAACAGAGCCGAAGTAGAAGCGTACGAGATACAATGTGCGCATGCGCAGAACAGCGGTGTTACAACCTTTAAGTTCTACCAACAAAACGGACTCGGATTGCAAAAAATTGAATTTGTTTAGTGAAATCGAGGTACCGAAAAATAAACAAATAACAACCATTCCGGAGGTAAAAGATACAATAACGATTGAAAATCAATACTTTGTTCATCACAGAAAACAAACCCAAAAACTAACAGATGAGAATAGCGGTACAAAAAGTAAACCTCTGAGTTTCTATTTAGTCTACAGTTGTGAACTGAAACACAGAGGTTGCGCTGTTGCGCACCTTGGCGGTGTCTCCCAACAAACTGCGCCGCGTAATTATTAATGTGATGTAACCATAGCAGCAGGATGGTATGAAAGAACTGATGACGTCATTTATTAAAGTTAATATCGGAGGCGGAGAATGACGAAGAAGAAGCTAAGTTGGTTACGGGTTGGGGGAACCTCATTGGTCGGTTTTGTGACGCCACCAAGCGGTCCTCTATGGATTGCCGCGCCAGGATATCCGCTTCGGTTTCTGGCCGCATAAAGTCCCATATAAGAATTGTGTCGTCGTGACTCGAACTAACTATCTGGAACTCGTCGAATTGGAGCCGAAATACCCGGCCAGTGTGTTCCTAAGGAGACGGGCAAACAAATAAAATTATATATTTTTTAGTACCCTGATATGGGATCTCATGTTTTTTCACAAAGAAAGTCAATAAAATATTAGCGAAATGTCGAAAAAATAAAAAAAAACGTAAAAATTAGCCTGGAATGTAATTCAGCGCACATAAGTTATCTTATATAAACCAGCACGCCTGATATTTATACTACACGAAATGGTTGGTACAACTGGCGGCGGTGGGTTTTACGTAACTAATTAATCGCTCTTACAGTTAGAGTCTTCAAACACAGCATCGGAGAAGGTGAACGAGGATCTAACGCGGCCGTTAGATCCCAAA